>CM040626.1:3659311-3677279 GCA_022817965.1 Solanum lycopersicoides
ATTAACTGAATATGTCTGAGTTTTCTGTAAATACTGATAGCTCGAACTGAACATGCAAACTGAGAATGCAACAATTAATCTGATAATTTATGCTTATAATTGAGGCATGTATATCTGAAGTGTCTGAAATATCTGACCTAGCATGTGTAATTCAAGAACTAAAGAAATACAAAGCTAGGGTTCTGAAATTCGTGCGATAATCTGAGTAATAACATGATAATCTGATTTGGAACATATATTTAATAAATTCATGAAGTTCTATCAAAGTTCTAGAAACCCTAGGTTTAATCATGATAAGAAAATCAAGAATCTGACTAAAAACTAGGCACCCAATGGGTGAAAGGAACCCACTAGTGAAATCCCGCATACCTGGTGATGAAATCCACGGAAAAATACTTAAGTTTCGGGGCTGGAAGATGTAGCTTGAGGCATTCTTGAACTAGGGTTCTTGAGATTTTTCTCCTCTCTTGCTTCTAATTTTCTAAGTTTTGATTTAATGATTTGACTTGGATATGTTTTAATTATATTTCTAGGCTTAAAATGACTAAAATATGATGATTTAGGGTCAAAACGACGTAACTGAGGGTTTAAACAGAGTGGGTAAAGTCAAAAAGACCCCTGGGAAGGTTGTTGTCGGGCCACACGACGGCCAGGACTGACGGTCCGTCGTGTGCCCGACGCCCCATCGTTGGGTCCGTCATGAGAGCCTGTTCGACAAGCCTTTACTAAAATAGGAATAACTTTTTACTCGGAGGTCTGATTTTAGCAAGGTGGTTGGCTATGTAAAGATAATTCAATTATCTATCTGTGGGTAGGTCATGGGAGACCTAATTCATTTTGTGCTAAGAGTTATGATCATTTATAGTTGACCTAACTGCATTTCCCCTTAATTGTCTGCAAATTTTCCACCTACGGATCGTGCTGGTCATCCATAGCTATTGTCAGAGAGTGGTTGAAGGGAGTCTTGATCGACGGTCACGGACTACGGACCGTCGTCTAACCGACGGACCATAAGTCCGTCCGTCGTCCAAGACTTAACCAATTTTTCTAGGCTGAAATTTTTGGGAGTTTCTGATCCCATCGATGGTTGTGCAGGACGGACCGTGGTTCAGGATACGGTCCGTCGATGCCACCGTTGGTAGCACCTGCAGATTTTTCTGAAAAACTAATTTTTGGTCTGTTTTAGCTACGGGGTGTTACATATGCAGAACATCTTTGATAACATTCTTCACAAAAATGTTGAATGTTATGTTGATGATTTAGTAGTGAAATCAAGGAAAAAGTGTGACCACTTGCAAGACTTAAGGATGGTGTTTGATCTACTACGAAGGTATCAACTTAGAATGAATCCTTTGAAATGTGCGTTTGGAGTTACCTCTGGAAAATTCCCTGGCTTCATTGTACGACATCAAGGAATCGAAATTGATCAAGCAAAAATAGATGCAATTCTGAAGATAGTTGAGCCAATAAACATCCATGAATTGAAGAGTCTGCAAAGGAAGCTAGCATATCTTAGGATATTCATCTCAAATCTAGCAGAAAAGTGCCAACCATTCAGTCGTCTTATGAAAAAGCTCACTCTTTTCGAATGAGACCAATCTTGTAGTACTGCCTTTGAGAGCATCAAGTCTTAATTGACCAAACCATCAGCTTTAACATCTCATGTTCCTGGAAAGCCATTGTTACTTTACATACCAGCTCAAAAAAGATCAGTGGGAGCACTCTTAGCCCAAGATGGTGAAGGGAAAGAAAATTCCCTTTACTACCTGAGTAGGATGATGACACCAAATGAGTTGAAGTACTCGCCAATTCAAAATCTATGTTTGGCCTTGGTATTCTCAATTCAGAAGATGAAACACTACTTTCAAGCTCACATAATCCATCTTATTTCTAAAGCAAATCTCATCAAATTTGTGATGTTGAAACACGTCCCCAATGATCGACTAGCAAGATGGTATCTCCAGTTTCAGCAATTTGAAATGTGTATGTTCCTCAAAAGGCTGTGAAAGGGCAAGCAGTGGCAGACTTCTTAGCAAACCACCCGATACTTGATGCTTGAGTCTCACTGATGAATTACCTGATAAAGATGCAATGGTTGTTGAAGTTCAACCGCCTTGGAAAATGTATTTTGATGGGGCCTCACATCGTGAATGAGCCGACGCTGGAGTGATATTCGTCACTTCTCAAGAGTAGATCTTGCAATATTCCGTCACATTAACACAATGTTGCTTTAATAATGTTGCAGAATATCAATCCTTAATACTTGGGCTTGAAATGGTGGTCGATATGAAGCAATTGCAATTACAAGTTTTTGGAGACTTTGAATTAGTGATCAATCAATTGTTGGGTAGCTATGAAGTCAAAAAGCCAAAATGTGCCTCTATCATGACTATGCACAAAATTTGATTAGATGGCTTGGAGATGTAACTCTTAAACATGTTCCAAGAAAGGAGAATAAGAAAGATGATGCCTTAGCTGCTTTGACTTCAACATTGACTCTTCCCGACCAAGCTCAAATCATTATTTGTCAAAAATGGATAGTATCACCAGATGCGAATGAAAAAAGCAAGCTTGAACATCTTGTAGATGTTTCACAAGTTCGAGATAGTCGACTGGAGAAATGCCTTGATTAATTACTTGTGCTACCATATACTTCCAGAAGATCCAAAGAGAAAGAGTAAAATTTGTCATCGTGCTCCTCGGTTTCTTTACTATAAAGATACTCTATATGAAGATCATTCGAGAGGGTTCTCTTGTGTTGTTTGGGAGAAGAAGAAGTAAATCAAGCTATGCAAGAAGCACATTCTGGAGTTTATGGATTGCATCAATCTGGGCCAACGTTACATTTTCATATAAAAAGAATGGGGTTATTGGCTAACAATGGTAAAAGATTGTTTGGATTATGCTCGAAGATATCAAGCATGCCAATTTCATGCAAACTTTATGCACCAACCTCCTAATGTATTACATCCGACTGTGGCATCTTCGCCATTTGATGTTTGGGGGCTAGACGTAGTTGGACCACTATCGAAATCTTCTGGTGGCCACTTGTACATCCCTACTACGGCACATTACTTCTCAAAATGGGCTGAGGCGGTAGCCCTAAAAGAAGTAAAGAAGGAAATTGTTGCAAACTTCATGAAGGTGAATATCATTTATCGTTTTGGCATTCCTAATTATATACTAACGGATAATGGAAAGTCATTTGCCAATAAATTGATGGATAAGATTTACGACCTTTTTGGCTTCAAGCAACGTAATTTTTCAATGTATTATGCTGATGCAAGATGGTATAACTGAAGCATTTAACAAGACCCTGTGCAACTTGTTAAAGAAGGTCGTCTCCAAATCTAAAAGAGATTGGCATGATAGAATGGAAGAATCTCTTTGGGCATACCGGACGACTCATCGCACGCCAACTCAAGCAACTCCTTATTCTCTTATTTTTGGAATTGAAGTAGTCCTTCCACTTGAATGATAAATACCATCATTGAGGCTTGCCATTCAAGAGGGACTTACTGAAGAAAATAATGCTCATCTACGCCTTGAAGAGTTAGAATCAATCGAAGAGAAAAGGTTGGAAGATCAACAAAGTCTTGAATGCTATCAAGCTCGGCTTTCTCATGCTTTCAATAAAAAGGTTCGCCTAAGGTCCTTCCAATTTGGTGATCAATTCCTTGCAGTTAGAAGACCAATTATCATATCTCATAAATCGAAAAGCAAGTTCACCTCAAAATTGGATGGACCATACGTCATCTAAGAAGTTTATTCAAGCGGAGCTTATAAGCTTGTGGATGTAGGTGGCTTGCGGATTAGTCCCATCAATGGAAAATTCTTGAAGAAGTACTATCCTTGAAGTAGCATCATACTCCTGGCCCGCAAGAGTATAAATTGTGTGCGACTCTAAAAAAAAAATGTCCGCTAGGTTGAAAATCTCGAAAGAGGCGGTCTAGGGAAAAGTTAGGACACAAAAAAATAATTAAAACTCGCTTTCTGAACTATGTTGTGACTTGATCCTCTTTACTGAGGTACGTAGGCAGCTTAGAATACTTTTACTCTAGGTTCAGTCATAAGAAGAAAAAATAATATAACGTCGTCATGTGAACATCATGTTGATTCATTCAAATGAAGAGTCAAGCACCCAGATTTTGAGCTGACTTTGAAGACAAATCTGCATTAATCCGTAAATCATATGGACGTGATTTTTGTACAGACTGAAGATATTGAAGTTATCTTTCCTAAAAAAACAAGCTCATCATTTTGCGCTCCTACTCCACGATATGAATTTTTTCTTCCACATGTGCTCAAAGATGAAGAAAGTTGAAGATTCAAGCACACATATTTTGAGTCAACTTCAAACACAAATCTGTACTAATCCATAAATCTCATGGATTTGATTTTTGTACAGACCGAAGATATTGAAGTTATCTTTTCAACCAAAAAAGAATCTCATTATTCCAATGCTCCTACCTCATGCTATGAAATTTCTTCCACATGTGCGCAAAGCTGAAAGAAATCTGAAGATTCAAGCACGCAAATTTTGACCCAACTTCGAACACAGATCTGTAATTAACCGTAAATCTCATGGATGTGATTTTTATACATATTGAATATCTCTAAGTTATCTTTCCAATAAAAAAAGAAGTTCATTATTCCGATGCTATACTTCATGCTATGAATTTCTTTCACATGTGCGCAAAGCTGAAGAAAGCTGAAAAAATCTTCAGTTTTGTTGCAATCCTCATATAAACGCTATCATATGTAGTTTTTTTTCAATAAAAAAATGGGGCTCGTGGAAAGAAACAATTAAAAGTTTGAAATTCAAGAGGAGAAAGTTCTTATTGAAATATAAGTCACTATTTTATTGCTTCAAAAAAACAAAAAATCACCATAATGAGTGAATCAGAAAATTCTAAGTAAATAAAAAAAATCCAACTACGGATAAAGTTTGAAGCTTATGATTTCTTGGCGACTTTTCTTGATCGCCTCTTCTAGCTTGGCTAATCTCTCAACCTCATCGTTAGACATCACATTATTTGCCTCAATGGTGTAAATCTCGCCCTTCGTAATGGTGACATTCTCTTGACTTGGACAACTTCTCTTGATATTAGTTAATAAGCGTAGTGACATATTTTTCTTGGAAGTCAAGGTTTTTAAGTCTTTCTCCACATCTGCTAGAGTTTCTTGAAGTTTCTCCATGGATCCATCCAACTTTTCATGTGCCAGCTTTACACCATCGAGACGACGTTGTGCATCAGAGAGGGCCTTTTCATGTGATTCATTAGTCATTTTTGATGTTCTTAAAGTATCATACTCCGTGTACAACTTGAAGAAATTCTCTACATGATCCTTCAAAAAAGAGGCATCAAGGGTGGTTCGTCATCAAAGCTGAAACTACAAAAATAGTGTCAAGTGTGGTTCTCGTCGAAGTCGCAACTGCAAAAAAAAAAAGAAAAAAAAATACTTCATGTGTGGTTCTTCATCAAAACCACAACTCTAAAAGAAGATGCGCCACACCACAATTGTAGAAGAAGATGTACTAAGTGTGGTTGATCGCTAAAGTCACAATTGAAAAGAAAAGGCACCAAATGTGGTTCATCATCAAAGTTGAAGCTACAAAAGAAAACATATCAAGTGTGGTTCGTCGTCAAAGCCGCAACTGCTAAAAAAAGGATATTTCACATATGATTTTTCATCAAAGTCGTAACTGTAGAAGATGTACTAAGAGTGGTTCGTCGCTAAAGTCGCAATTGTAAAAGAAGAGGCACAAAGTGTGATTCGTCATCAAAGTTGAAATTACAAACGAAAATGCATGAAGTGGTTCCCCGTCAATTATGGGTTACCCCTCATTTTTTGATGGTATGATATTGAGGTTGTTTTTTATCCTTCGTAAACGCGGTAAAAAAGGTTATGTGTCTCACGGTGCTAATTATACGAAACTTCAAATCGGCATGGTGAAAATAATGACATATGCTCTAGCGCTCGTCATGATGAAAGATATGTCTCACGGTGACAATAGCACGAAGATTCAAATTACCATGATGAAAATTATGCATATACTCTCGCTCTTGTCATTATGAACGATGTGTCTCATGGTGCCAATTGCACGAAGCTTCAAATCGACATGGTGAAAATTATGACATTTGCTCTAGCGCTTGTCATGATGAAAGATGTGTCACATGGTGTCAATTGCACGAAGTTTCAAATTGACATGATAATTAAAAAAAGATCTCAATCAATAAGAAAATCAATATGCGGCTGTTCGGGGAAGATGCAGAGAAGTCAACTCACGGATATTGTCCAAAGTCAATCGGATTGCTAACTTTAAAAAAATATCAAATTTGGTGAATATAAGAACGTTGACTTTAATTTTGGATATTTTGTAGACGTAAGATTCTATTTTCTATCGAATCAAATCACTCTCCACTTGAGCTCTCCTATATCAAGATGTAAACGTTTTGGTGAGACTCCACAATCTGCAAAACAATAATGACAGAATTGAAGACCAACTTCAAAAAAAAAATCTCGTCAATATATGAAGATTTTTAACTTGAATTTTTGATATGTTGTAAACTTTTATGTCTAGTTTTTATATAAACAAGTCGCTCGTCATTCGGAATCTCTTACACCAAGATAGAGACGTTTTGGTGGAACTGCATAGAGCTATATAAAAAAGGCAGATCTGATAGCAAACTTTAAAATTCAATTACCGCCAATTATGAAGGCTTTTGGTTTTGAATTTCGGATATGTCGTAGTTCTATGAGTCTAGTTTCTGGAACATAAAATGAATCATGATTTCAATATTTCTACAAGAAGTTATGAACTTTCTACTACAAGCGTGCTATACTGAAAAAAGGTGACAAAAATTGAGTTATGTATATCTCAAATTATGGCAAGTTTTCATAAAAATCAAATTATGAAAGTTTTCCAAAGAAGTCGAGTTATGGAAATCTCATAGAAATCAAATTATGGTAAAGTTTTCTTGGAAACTACATGAAAAAATATGTCCGAATGAGAATAGACTCGCGTCATAAGAATTTGAATTCCTTGCGTTCTATTCAAGTGAAAGCCTAAAATTTGCGTCGAAATCACAAGGTCTCTATCACCAAGTCAAGCATGTAGACGCAATCCTTGCTCATTGAATTGGCGGTCATTTCATAGTTGATGACCCAAATGAAATTACCACACTATGAAGAAATATCATGCGATAAGTCTTCATGAGCTTGAAACACTTCAAGTCAAAAATGAGTTGATAAACAATCGAAAGTCAAATGACCTCTTACAAATTAGAGAATATTGTCATAAAGACTCTCGTAACTGTTGACCTCAGCATATCGGCATGGTCATTTCTCATGAAGCTTCAAATGCCTCGTGAAACACCAACTACGACAAAAAAAATATTTGCTTCACAAATACTTCAAGGCTTGTCTTTACAAGTTCGACAAATCGAGCACCCCAACAAGCCTCGAAGCAGGGGGCATTTGTAGACAGTGAAGTTTTATTGATAAATTCATATTAAATTTGGATTATATCTTAAATCATCAACGTTGACCAAGTCAAATTACTGGTTGATAAAGTCGAATTAATATCTAAGTCAAAATTGTATGGCTTAAATCAAGTCCAAATCACTTCGGCCAGTCCATTAAGTTGACAAGATGAGCCCAACTCATGTTCTTCAGACCTTGGGGTCGAAATTGCTCGGATCAAAATACCCGTAAATCCATAACTCAAACCTATATAAAGAGGTTTTCTTCTGACCAAAAGACAACACACAAAATACACACACACACAAAATACATACACACAGGAATACATAATTGCTCTTCAGTGGTGATCTGCAAGCCTTCCGCATACAAAAAATTCTTCGCTCCAAGTGTTGAGCCGCAAGTATTCCGCCAAATCAAGAACATTTGTGAAGAGAAGAATCAGAGGATTACATATCTTTTGAGATATTTTATAAAGATTGTAACCTTCGCATTAATTCAAATACAAATATTATTATTTGCGTGTTATTTTTCCTTTCATGTTTATTGTATTTCAGGATTGAAACTTTAGACGCATAAAAGTGCAAAAGTGGAAAATCAAATTTATTTTATGTCCAAAACTTTTTTTCTTAATAGGCGTGCATTGACTCAACAATTCAGTTATATGAGGTCCCTCTAATGAGTTGTGGAAGTATTATGTATAGTCCCACCTTTTTTACACGCATATTTTTACAGTTACGGGTTACTTTTAGAAATTATCCAATTTTCATCGTTTTTCATGTGTAATAGCCCATAGATCTGGCTCCTTTGGGACACCCTAATTTATTTTCTATCAGAACTATATGACGACCTTTGTAATGAGTTAGGAAGCATTACATATAGTCTCACCATTTTTCACGCATATTTTCACATTTACGATCCAATTTTAAGTAATTATCTGAACTTCGATATTTTTGTTGTGTATACGTCTATTGATCTGGGCCTTTGGGGCACCCAAATTTTTTTTCTTAAAAATCTATATGAAAACCTCTGTAATGAGTTGGGAAAACATTACTTACAATCCTGCCATTTTATTCACGTATATTTTTGCATTTACAAATCAAATCTTAGGAATTAACCAAGTTTCATCATTTTTCGTATGTATTAGCCCTGGATCTATCGCCTTTGGAGCACCCAAATTTTTTTTGAATAAACTATATGAAGACATCTGTAACGAGGATTAGAAGCATTATATAGAGTTCCGCCATTTTTTCACGCATATTTTCGCATTTATGATCAATCTTTAGAATTACCAGACTTTTGTCATTTTTCATGTTTATTAACCCATACATCTCGCACCTTAGGGGCACCCAGATTTTTTTACTGAAAAAACTATATGAGGACCTTCTTGTTGAGTTGGGGTAGCATTACGTATATTATCGCAATTTCTTGCACATTAATAACGAAAAGTACTACAAATTGAAATTTTTTGCACATTAATAATAAAAAAATATATCATAAAATGTTAGTCAAAGTTCTTATGATTTGATTCTAAAAAACAAGATCGTGACAATTAAAAGTGGATGGGGTATTATTTGAATAATCATTTGCTACAAAAGTGTTAGTGACATTAATTGTCATTTAATTGTAAACGAAAAATGTCTTCTATTTCAAAATAAGTAAATTATTACTCACTTCGTCCACAATTGTTTGGCAGATATAATAGAAATAATTGTCCAAAATTAATTTTCAATTTTAACAATCAAGAAACAATTAGTTTTTTTTTTCAATTCTGCCCTTAATAATTACACTATTTTGTTCAGTTGAAAAGTTATACAAGCTTTTGATATTCTTGATATAGTAGGGTTATATTAGTTAAATTATACCGTATACTAAATTTTCGTTGAGGGGAGTGCATAATCTTACCCTGACAAACAATTGTGGATGGAGGAAGTATGACATGTATATTCATTAAGTAAAATCTTTTAATAAATAAATTGAACACAACTTTCCAATTATCTTCAAACAATTGAACACAACTTTTCAACCTTTCAGTTATTTTCAAATAATTTTTGAAAATATAAATAATAATTTAAAGTAAAATTATAAACATGCACAATTATCTTTTTTAAATTATTGCCTAATAATGTAAAGGAGGGGCACAAGCACAAGAAGCACCAAATAATATATGAAATGACCAATTTAGCCTCACTCAAAATGGAATTACATCTAGTACATATGTTGATTATGTTGATGGAGGGGAGCTTTAACTCTCACTTAGGGTGTTACAACTCAAAACGAGTCATGAGTGACACTCACACTTAACCTCCTAGGTGGAGAACCAACGAATTCACCCAACTTATATTAATTGTTCAATTTACAAAATACAACCATAATGCGGAAACTCAAATCTTATTAATGTAAAAAATACACTAAAGTCTATTAAATATCATTTTTCAAAATCTGAAAGTCATCTCATTAAGGATGTCAAAACCTCAAATACTAAGTCTACGAATATCAAAGATACCAAAATAATTAAATAAAGGATACGAAAGAGATAAAAATTAATCAATTGTGATTACAACAATTTGGGGGCAAACATAGTTGGTCAAATAATTTTTCAAAAAAAAATAGTGGACTAACACACATTATATAATGCTTAAAATCTTGAATTCCTATTTTGTGAAATTGAAACGGTGAATAAAATGTAATTAATGAAGATATAGTGAGTACTAGTCACAATACTTGTGTGGTCCGACTATGCATGACTTGGAGGCCAATGGAATCAAACAATTAATTTCTAAAAAATCAATATACTAACACACACGAAAAAAAGACTTAAAACCTATACTTTGGGACATCAAAACATTATTGTTTAAAACATTATTGTTTAATTTGTGGGTGCTCAATTGTTCTTTATATTGATTTCTAATTATTTTTTTATCTAACTTTACATGTTACATGTCGAAATTAATGAGTGCTCGAGAATCTGAATCTCACAATGTTGGTCTGCCTCTGGCTATGATGAAACCTTCTTGCTTTCGAAGGTCTCCAGTTTATCTTGAGTATTAGTAGTTTATTTATGTTGTTAGTACACTATTCAGGTAGCCTAAGATCTTATTCTAACTAATTAATAAGTTATGTGTGTAAATACACTTTTTAACTCATACAAAATAATTATTTTTTTACCACATGTTTGGTTACTAGAAATGTAAGTCACATTTCTAAGCAAATCATTTAGGTAAGTTAAGTAATTCAGTCAAAGGTGATTTATTATAAATTATTTAAGTATAGATCAATTTTTATTATAAATTACTGAAGTATAAATCAATAAAATTGATCGTACTAAAATCATAAGATTCGAAAGATATTTCACACCTTTTTTCCCATTAAATTTAACTTCTTATTCTATCTTTATTTTTACAAATCAAAGTAAAAAATTTATTTATTTCTTTTATTAAAGATTCATGAGGTGTATCGAGTAAGAACTTAAAAAGATAAATTAATCCAAAAATATAAAGTCTAACAATTCTTCATATCCCATAATGCGTCTTGTTTTCCAAACTTTCCAACAAATATTAGAGGAAATACATTGAATCATTAAAAATAAATATAATTATTTCAAGTATTAAACTCTAACAAGAACGCGGATAATATATAAATTTAAATAAGGTCACTATTTTATGTCTTAGATAAAGAGAATTAATTAAATAATGAGGTTGTGTTCGCGTGCCTTGGCCCAAATTTATTTTGAAAATAGAAATCTTTAATCCTATAGACAAATAGGCTCGGAATTAAGGCACAATACATAAAGAGATGTCGCGTTTATGTATCTTGATAGGTGTATGTCGAAACTGAGGTTATAATTTTACGTCTTAGTTATGAATGATAAAATTTAACAATTTAAGCAAATATTAGGCAAACTATTTATTCA
This sequence comes from Solanum lycopersicoides, assembly GCA_022817965.1. Classification (NCBI taxonomy): domain Eukaryota; kingdom Viridiplantae; phylum Streptophyta; class Magnoliopsida; order Solanales; family Solanaceae; genus Solanum; species Solanum lycopersicoides. The sequence continues at coordinate 3,670,710 of CM040626.1, forward strand.
AAATTAATTTATATTCATTTTCTTTTAATTAGGAATTCAAAAAGTAACTTAAAACACATATCTCAATTTTAAATGATAACTCTGTACATAAAATAATTTGTATTCAATAATGCCACCCTGATTGGAAAAAAAAAATTCTCCTCCTTTTCTAACGATGAAAAAGAAATGTGACACTATGGCAACAAGTCTAAGCATCTAACCAAAATTTAAAGATAATAATAATATGATTCAAACTTTTGTCAAACACAATTAAATGCACCTATATAAATCACTATATGTTTTGTTCAATTATATTGAGTTTGACCAAATTAATGATTCATTCATTTATTAATTCAGTCAATTTAACTTTTTTAAATAAAAAAGTAAATCGTGTGGGATTAACCGATTTGGCTCATCTAATCTAGTCAACTCTTATATAAAAAGCTTTGTTTCTATGCAAATCATTTAGATAAATTAAGTGATTAAGTCAAAATTGATTTATTATAAATTATTTAAGATGAGTATAAATCAATAAAATTGATCGTACTAAAATCACAAAATTCAAAAAAATCATGAGGTATATCTAGTAAGAACTTAAAAAGATAAATTAATCCAAAAAGAAGGTGCAACAATTCTTCATATCTCATAATCCGTCTTGTTTTCAAAACTTCCCAACAAATAATAGAGGAAAGACATTGAATCATAAATAAAATATCCTTTATTTTTTGCTTTACGCACTTATCAATACATATTTAATTTGCCTTTCTCCAGACGTGTATAATATTCGTCTGGTTTACCAAAAATACATGCACAAATATGAAAAATACAAAGGGGTATTTGACCAGGACAATATACTTGACAATCACTGGCTGAATGACAGTGGTGCACAGCAGTCACCTTGATGAGTGAATTATTAGCAACTGCATATAAGAAAACAAATCATCATTTTGTATATAAATAATTAATTATATATAAAGATAATTATACATATATTTATTTATATATAAAATGATAAGAAAACTCCTATAGAATTGAACTTTCGAATCAAAATTTAACAGATCTATAAATAAGAAGTTATTACCAAATCACGGACAGACACATGAATCCATTATGAACAAAATCGCTCAAATTTGATAAGGTTAATAATTTCAAAGAAAAATACAAATCTTAGCGACGAATTATTAGATTATTTTTTTACATATGCAACAGAAAATTATCATTAGATCTATCTTGCGGTAAGTTACCAGAAATTAATAAATAAATAATGAGTTATTTAGCGATAAGCTAGGATAAAAAAGAGTGAGAATTGAAAGAGGGACAAACCATTGATGATATATATGCAATTAGTAACATGGAAAATTATTTAAAATGATTAAGAATTAATGACAGGTAAATTTTATATTAAAATAATAAAATTTTATCATTGATATATTAAGCGAAAAATTATTTAAAAAATTCTATCAAACAACAAATTATTTAGCAAAAGATTAGAGCTATAGAGAGAAATATTTTTTTTTAAAAAAAAGAAAAGAAAAGGACAATTACCCATGATGATTAGCAAGAGAGCTGCAAAAAAATGTTGAAAACTTCATAATAGCTCACTGCAATTTCTACTAATTATAATTATAATTTTAATTAATTTTGATTTGGGGCAATGTATTATACAACATTATATAGGGGTAAACGAAATCTATTGTAATCACTATAATCTCATGAAGGGGCTTTAAAAGGCAAGTTAATTGTGATTTGTCAATACTAAATTGGATTAAAATAAATTTAAAAAAGGGTTCAAACCAAATCTAGGAAAAAGGAAAAAAAGGGGTCAAACCAAATCTAGTCAAAAGAATTTATTCTCTCTTGCTTATTAGCCATTATTTCTATAATATTGTTACTCTCTCCATTTTAATATAAGTGAATTGTTGAACTTTTTTCATAGTACAAAATAAATGAATTGTTTAAAGTTCAGGAGAATTGTTGAATTTGTTTCTCCATTTTGCCCCTCATTTGGATCTTCTAGGTGATAATCTCAAGTGAGTTAATTGTTCATATCTATGATTTTACTTTGAATTATTTATATTTTCAAGAATAGGTTGAGAATATCTTAAAGAAGAAAACTGAAAAATGATATTTATTTTATGTTCTAAACTTTTTTTTTAATAGGCGTGCATTGACTCAACAGTTCATTTATATGTGGCCCCCCTTGTGGAGGCATTATGTATAGTCCCGCCATTTTTTACACACATATTTTCACAGTTACGAGCTAACTTTTAGAAACTATCCGATTTTCACCATTTTTCATACGTTGCCCATAGATCAGGCGCCTTTGGGACACCCGATTTTTTTTCCCAAAAAGAACTATATGACGACCTTTGTATTGAGTTAGGAAGCATTACATATAGTATCGACATTTTCACGCATATTTTCACATTTACAATTAAAATTTAAGTAATTATCCAACTTTTGGTATTTTTCGTGTGTATACGTCTATCGATTAGGGGCTTTTGAGGCACACAAATTTTTTTTCTTAAAAATCTATATGAAGACCTCTGTAATGATTTGAGGAAGCATTAAGTACAGTCCTAATATATTATTCACGTGTATTTTTGCATTTACAAATCACTTCTTAGGAATTAATCAACTTTCATCATTTTTCGTGTGTATTAGCCCTGAATCTGTCTCCTTTGGAGCACCCAATAAATTTTCGAATAAACTATATGAGGACATATATGCGAGGAGGAGAAGCATTACATAGAGTTCCGCCATTTTTTCATGCATATTTTTGCATTTACGATCCATTTTTTAGAATTATCAGACTTTTGTCATTTTTCATGTGTATTAGCCCGTGATTCTGGCACCTTAGGGGCATCCAAATCTTTTTACTGAAAAAACTATATAAGGACCTCCTTGATGAGTTGGGGGTAGCATTACATATATTCTCTCCATTTTGTACATGCACATTTTTGCAATTACAAGCTAATTTTTTGAAATTATTCGACTCTCGTCATTTTTTATGTGTATTAGCCCATTCATTCGGCGCCTTAGGGGCACCTGAAAATATTTTGAGGACCTCAATAATGAGTTGGAAAACAATACGTATAATCCCGTCATTTTTTACATACAGATTTTTGCACTCACAAGCACATTTTTAGTAATTACATGACTTTAATCATTTTTCGTGCGCATTAGCTCATTGATTCGGCGCCTTAGGGGCACCTGAAAATATTTTGAGGACCTCAATAATGAGTTGGGAAAACAATACGTATAATCCCGTCATTTTTTACATACATATTTTTGCACTCACAAGCACATTTTTAGTAATTACATGGCTTTAATCATTTTTCGTGTGTATTGACTCATGAATCTGGCGCATTTAGGCACCCAAATAACTTTACTGAAAAAACTATATGAGGACCAACATAATGAGTTAGGGAAACATTATATATAGTCCTGTCATTTTTAGACTGATATTTTTGAATTTACGAGCCAACTTTTAGAAATTAGCCGACTTTCATTGTTTTTCATGTGTATTAGCCCATGGATCTAGTGTTTTGGGGGCCCCAAATTTTTTCTGATAAAATAAGGACAGAAGAGTGAAGTAGATTATATATCAATTTGGATTACCAAATATATCAATTGAAATCAAGTTATAGCACGAAAGAAGACAAGAGAAAACAGATTGATTTTCTAAAATCCTATAGCCTCTCGAAGAAAAGTACAGACGTTTCTGTACCATTCTGCAAGACTCTACTAAACTCATTTTGGTACACCGGGATCAAAGAACTTAGGGCTATGATACCAACTTTTTCACAACCTAGACCGTCGTGATTGACACCTACGCTAACCCTCCGGTGAGAGAATCATTACTACAAATCAACTACACAAATTAACAAAAAACTAAATATTTAAATATACAAAAGCAGGTTTAAATTTCTAAAGGAAAATGGAGTTTCCATAAACTTCAAAAGTTTTAAAAAATGGCTACTAAAATATTTGCGGAAAATAACCCTTTGAAACTGAAAGTCATTGTACTAAAATAATGACAAGTCTAAGAATAAGGAGTGCAACTCAAAACTAAACAAATTAATATCTAAAATACTAGCCTAAGCTCGAAGAAAATGGACTAAACAGAATGAGAACTCATGGCAGCCTGGAAGAACTGTCTCACCCTTGAATTCAGTCTCGATTAGTGACCTTCTAAATGAGGTCTATCAGTAGCCTCCTATAAATATCATGTACTCAACAAAGAAAGCGAAAGTACAGTATCAGTACACAACCACAATGTACTAATAAGATCTTGTGGCTACTCCCATAAGCACAATATACGACGAACAATCACAACATGATAAGCACACATATACAGAATATAATTCAGTTATCATTTCAGAGCAACATACAATATTCCATTATTAATGCCAAGTAGACATAAGCATAACAATCACAAGAAGTTCTCTCAGTGAACTCTTTCAAAAGTTTTTAGCAAAAAAAGGAAAAAACAATTCTCAACACCCTTACGAGGTAGTGATGAGTTAAACTACTCGTGTTGGCAAGCTAATTGGAACTCCGGCTCCGGTAACCTCCTATACCCGAACCGTTAGAGTGTCGAAACATGACACCCGATTCAACGCATGTGTCAGAATGTGATGTCTGATTCAATATATGTGTCAGAACGTGACACGATCCAATGTATGTATCGGAATGTGACACCCGATACAATCAACACAACTACAATCACAATCACATCCATAATGAACACCATCAAGTAACAGGTTCATGATATATATTATTCACACATAATCATTTCATTAGGTTTGATTTACATTTCTCTATTCACATACACACATCCATACATTATAGAAATCAATCGACATATATCACACAAATAGGAAATAAAATCATCACCTACCTCGAAACCAAACTTGAATCCTCTTAAGACACTTGAGTCTTTTCTTTCAGTTTGTTTCCGCTTGTTCTAGATTTACAAATCATTAATATAACACAAGGATCAATAATTAAGGTTTAATTTACCCAGGTTATAACAAATCAATTACCAAAGACCAAACCCATGATCCTAATGTGTCGTTAGGGATTTTCCACCATTAACTCCACTCTAAAACCCTCCCCCAATGATAATGACCCAAGATTCTAAATTCTACGGATAAAAATACAAATTAGGAAAGTAAAATTCTTACCTTTAGCCACAAAAGTCTTGGAAAACTATCGAGAAATATCCCTATGTTGTCTCCAAACTCTTAAAAATGAAGTTTGCAGAAAAATAACGTAATTGAGGTTTTTCCCGACTTAAGTCGCGACTGACCCACTACAGTGGACCCCAACCTGCTACAGCGGACACGCCCTGACATAATTAGTCCCGCCCTGGCGGTTTACACGGATACAGAAATTCAGAATTTGAGTGTCAAACTCTCATTTTATAAAACATCTTCAAATCTTAATGTTAAAAAACTACCCTTTCACGTTAAGATCAATATTCGGGAGTTATACTCACCCAAATTTGATTTTGTAAAATTGTGCGAGCTCTTTAACATCTTAGATATCCATTCATGTAATAAAATTTATAAATAGAGTCCCATTCATTACAAGATTTCTCTAGACCTCACCTGACTTAGATTTCGTCCAAATCTGGGGTAGACAACAATTTACTAAGTCACTAATTAAAAGTTTTAAGGCCTCAATTCTTTCCCCATTGGATTTTCCATAATATACTGAACATGTTGTTACTGTAACGACCAGATCCCATCGTTAGGAAAAGGATAATGAGGAAAATTTCGGGCCAACAAAATTTTTGATAGTATCTTGAAATTTCCTAGCCTAGTCCATATTTGGACGAAATCGTAGTCATGCTAGTCTATGGAAATATGGTAATGAATGAGAGAGTTAATAACAAATTTGATTACATTATTAGATAGCTAAGACATTAAGGAACCCGTATGACTTTATGAAATCGAATTCGGGCGTGTAGAACTCCTAAAATTGATCTTAGCGTGAACGAGTAGTTTTTGAATCTCATGGATCGAAGGTGTGTTGTGAAATAGGGGTTTCAAACTCTAAATTCGACTCTTTGTATCAGTGCAAGTGCCAAGGTGAGATTAATTTATCCACGGTGGGGCCACTATAGCGGGATAGGGCCCATCACAGTGGGACAAACGCGACTTAAGTCGGAAATAAACCTCAAAAATGTTATTTTCTACAAGTTTCATTCATTAGAGCTAAGAGACGACCTAGATGATTTTATTATAGTTTTCCACCTCTTCTAGCACTAAAGGTAAGAATTTTGCTCCCCTAATCCGTCTTTCGATCCGTAAAACCTAGATTCTTGGGTAATTATTGTATAGGGAAGGGTATGATCTGAAGTTAATGGTGGAAAAATCCCTAAGTTGGTTATTAGGATCTTGGATTTGGCCTAGGGTTGATGATTTTGATTTTAATCCGTGTAATTAGGCCTCGTTTATTGATCCTTCTATTTAATTATTTTAGACCACGAACAAGCGGAAAGAATCTGAAAAGGGAAGAATCAAATGTCTTAGGAGGATTCAAGCTTGGTTTCAAGGTAGGTGATGGTTTGTTTTTATGTTT
>CM040626.1:3678279-3901861 GCA_022817965.1 Solanum lycopersicoides
AGAGCTGAGCCAAATCCCGAACGTAGGAGCATTTGAACTAAGACGACCCAACGCCCAAGGCGTTGGGCCCATTAGAAGCCCACCTTGTGTCTATTTGGTCCAAATTGCCGAAACTAGACAATCATGCTTACGTGTTAATTGAAGGATGTATATGTATTTTTAAAAAACAATTTATTGTCCACAGGGCGGGGGGTTGACTAATCTTTGTTCGCTATTTTTGTAGGATGAATCCGACACACAAACCTTTGAACACAAGAATGGTTACTATCCCAGACCCTTTCCTCAAAGTGTGGTGGAGGTTCATGAACAACGATGATAAAAGGGTCGTTCAGAAACACATAGGTCATCTCCCGTCATTGTTAGAGATGAATGTGTGGCCTGGCTTAATTGGAACGATGGTGAAAATTCTGGGATAGCGATAATATGGTCTTTCGATTCGGGGAAGTAGAGTTGACGCCGACTATAGAAGAAATTCTTATCAGTTATGAAAGTGTCGCCATGTGCAACAAAAGGAAACGACATCCAGATACAGATCTCCTAAATCCTATAACATGGGATTTTGCCAAAATTAAAGAGAAGTTGTCATTGGTTAAAGCCGAGTGGATGGACAAGCTCCCTGGCTCGAATATACCATTCCGAAAGTTATATTATCGATTTGGGCGTGCAAGGGCTTATGAGAAACATAAAGACGAGTTCGTCTCAAAAGAGAAATGGAAAGAGACGCGTCCCCTTGCATTTGCGATATGTTTGCTCGGAACGATGGTTTTCCCTCAAGGGCCAAAATACACTATTCATCCTAGTGTATTTATGGTCACTCATGCCATCTTCTATGGATTGGATTACAAAACATCGACAAAGTACTACACGTTAGCGCCTATGATTCTGGCCGACATCTACAGGGCTTTAGACAAGTGTCAGAACGGAGAACGTTTCTTTCAAGGGTGTAATCTGATACTACAGTGGTGGATGATGCGTCATTTAATCAAGACTCATAACCCAAAAGAACCAGATCCTTTAAGACGATCGGACGAGCTACATAGTCATGACTGGTGGTTGTATCACAATCGTTACAACAAGACTGGAGGAGAGAGTTTTTGGTATCCAAGGCTTCGAGGGCTGAGAGAAGAAGACGTACAATGGTCAATAGATAGTTTGGTGGTAACTAAGAATATGGTGGTTCGAACTGAAAAAGTCCCTTATTTGGTATTTGCTGGATTAAGAGGAACTAGACCATATGCCCCCGGTCGGGTTCTGAGGCAACTAGGAGGGAAACAAGAGTTACCCCAGATTGCGAATATGAAGAAGTTCGTAACTGACCACGAGAATGGGCGAGTTGCATTTGCTGAAGACATGCGCAGGATGTGGAGATCTCGAAGAGTGTTGGGTGAGCCTGTACCAGATAGGTTTCATCCAGAATGTTCGGGGAGTACAAAGAATGGTTGAAAAAGAGTCTCGCTGGAACTATTGAGCCTGGTCCAAACGTTCCTCACATTATTGCCGATGTTGGAGCCAAACATCAAGTCCGACTCCACCGCCTTCAAGAGAAGTTTGATAGGAGTGAATTAGAGCATCAACGTCGTCACTCAGAAAACGCCAAAGTCATAGCTCGATTGAAACAAGAACTACGAAGAGCCAGACAGTGCATGACAGAGTTAGATGATAGCATGGAACAACAGATTCAGTCGATAGAGGGGTTCAGACATCAAGAAGGAGCTCGATTGGCGAGAGATCATCTCTGGGCGAACAGATATGCCATGTGGGAAGAGGTCAACATCGCCAAGAGGACCAGACTTGGCGAAGGATCAGAGGAGGCTTGAATTTTACCATCCCCTGCGTGGGACTGTTTTATTTGTACTTTGTTTTGTAATTTATTTTCAGGACTATTTCTCTGTTTTATGTTTGTCAAACATTTTGGATGCTACTAATGAAGTATTTTGGGGATAATAAATCTGGTTTAAAAAAGCATGTGCATCCTTCAATTCGCTAGGCCCACCCTTGGCACAAAAGGGTCACAAGCATGTTTAGGACGCGATATATGTGTATTTAACTGCTTATGTGTTATGTTGCTATGAATGAGGATATCGTAAACTTACTCCTATCCAGAAATCTTCCAAAAAATATACAGAAGCCACTGTTACAAAATGTCCGACCAAATTTCCCGAGTCTTAAGTTTCTCACTCAAAAAACATCTCTCACACCCCAAATCCTAAAAATTACTCTATTGTCTCAGGAAAAGCAAATCACTGCTATGGATAAGGATAAGAATATCCAGATGAGGCTCAGTGGAGAGGAGTTACGAAGAAAGATAGAACAAATCACACGAAAGATTCAAGAGGTCAGAGAGGAGTGGCTTAGGGTCGAAGTTGCCACGTCAGTCTACAAAGCTGCGACCGCGACACTGGACGAAGAATTGATGTCAAAAGAAAAGAGGAAGGAAAGTATTGAGGAAGAAAAAAAGGATCTAAGCCAAAAATTGGACATGCTGCGATTACAGATTCAAGAAAGAGAGGCAAGAGAAGCAGAAATAGATTCGGAAACCGCGAGTCTGTTGGCCAAAAATGTGTCACTAGATGAAGAACTGAAAGCGGAAATGACGGAATTCATCGCTATGAAAGAAAGGATGTCGGCATTAAGGAAGAAGAACAAGGCGTTCCACCATGACATGATAGACAAACTTCAGAACATCAGCGGAAAATACTTTATCCGTGAGCAAGGGGCCAATAGTGGTCCCGACGATGCTCACCCCGAATTGACTGAGGAGGACGACGGTGAGGAAATCGTCTACAAGCCTCCATTTCTGGGTCGTCTGAAAGGAAGAGAGTGACGCTGCAACAAGAAGAGAAATGACTAACTTGTCATCATCATGTTATCTTTTAAGAATTCCAATGTTATCTTTCAATTTCCTTGTGACCGTAATGAAAGAATGAATGGAAAAGATTTTATCCCGAACTCGAACTACGTTGGGCCTGACTTCTCCTTGTGAGATACGTAGGCAGCCTTTCAAGGCCCGGCCCCTATCTTTTAAAAAAAATTTCATTCGTTCTTTTCATATTACAAGAGGATACAAAAATCAGATCAACGGTCGTCAGAAAACAACTGCAAGAAGACCTTAGCTCAACGCGATTTGGCCTTTCTGAGACAGTGTCAAACTAAAAGAGCAAGCAAATTCCTGCTTGTAAAAAATCTATTTTCGTCCTTACTCGTGGGTTGAAGATGTTCCTCAAACATAGCAACTTGTGTGTTTACCTGCTCTATGTGTGATATTATGTGTTTTGTATTCTGAGTCCAAACTGACAAATCTGCCTTTGAGTTGTTTTCCTCCTCAGGTATTTTGAACTGATCTGTGTTGATTAAGCTGGCAGATCATCCTTACTTCACCAGATCAAAAGGTCCCGCAGATTCCTTCCCAGGGCAAAGTTCTGACAGAGGAAAGGCAGTTATGGGGGATAATAATGAAGAAGTGAGTCTTACTGATGTTGTAGTGGCTCAACCCACCGTAGCAGAACAGAACGAACTGATCATGCAGCTGATGCAACAGATCGCTGAAATGAGAGTTGAAATGCAACAAAGACAAGATATGCCTCCACCGGGATTTGGTCCTAATATTGCTGATGGAAGACCTCCGATCTACTTCCCTTCATCAAATACGGATCCAACTCAGAATCAGCCTTCTACACCTGTGCATAATCCGTCTGTGATAGATCTAACAACCCAAAACCCCAATACGCTTCTGTATCTTACCAAACTCCATCGCCTCTTCCAAATAACCACCCTCAAATGCCACCCCATCCTCAGAATACTCAAACCGCCCCACCGCCACAGAATCAAAACCAGAATCAAAATCCCACCATCTTCAATTCCCAAACACTGCACCCCCACTTGACCCAAAATACCAATCCCCAAAATTATCCGCAAAACTACCAGACCGCACAAAACGTACCAAGCCCCTCCATAGCTCCACCCCTCCCTAAAAGAACTACATTCCAAATTCCCATCCCGGTCGAGCATGAGGCGCACGGCTCCGAGTTGGACCATTACGAGGAGCAAGAAAGAGAGTGGAGGGCGAGGGAAGAAGCGAAGGTAGACGTAAAGGAGGAAATCAAAAGGGCAATGAAAGAAATGCAATGCACCCCAGACGTCGCCGGTTTAAGCTATGCAGAACTATGCATCCACCCAGACTTGAACCTGCCTGAAGGGTTCAAGATCCCGAAGTTTGATACCTTCGGAGGGGTGGGCAACCCCATGGCACACCTAAGAGCGTACTGCGACCAACTCGTAGGAGTTGGCCAAGATGACGCGTTGCTGATGAGGTTGTTCAGCCGGAGCCTGTGCGGTGAGGCCCTGGAGAGGTTCACATCACATGAGACTCGACAATGGCCCAGTTGGAGCACACTGGCTAAAGATTTCATTGACAGATTCGCATACAACGTCGAGATAGTCCCCGATCGGTACTCCTTGGAGAAGATGAAGCAGAAATCCACAGAGAGCTATCGAGAATTTGCGTACAGATGGAGGAAGGAGGCAGCAAGGGTGAGGCCTCCAATGACAGAAAAAGAGATTGTAGAGGTGTTCGTACGGGTGCAGGAGCCCGAGTACTATGACAGGATCATCTTGTTAATCGGCGCCAAGTTCGCCGAAATAGTCAAAGTGGGTGAGACTATTGAAGATGGCCTGAAGTCGGGGAAGATAGCCCGAGTGTCTGCATCGCCTGGATCTTCCGGATTTGTGAGGAAGAAGAGAGAAGAGGTTGCCGCCATTTCATATGGGGGAAGGGAAATCTCTAGAAACTCACCGCGCCCCCAAGACCGCTCCAAACCTCCACCAAAGTCTCACCAAGCCTATCGCCCACAATCCCATCCCTCCAACAACTACAATTTTGCCCCCACTTATCAAGATCCCTATATTTTGTCGTATCAGAATCCACCCCAAATTCCCCAAAACTTTCCCTCCGCATATCCAAACTACCCCCAAGCTTATCAAGTCCCTCCTCATTACCAGAATGTCGCTCCCAGCTGCGCTAATGTACAGCCAAGCTATCGAGCATCGTCCCCCGCATATCAAATACAAACCCCAACATATCAAAGCCTCCATCCAAACTACCAAGCCCCAAGGCCAAACTATCAAACAAATCCCTACCCCAGAAACCAAGCTCCACGACCAAATATCCGCAGTTATCAACAAGTCCCTCCCCCTCAGCAGAGCGGGTATGATCCCCCTCGCCCCAGGTCTGAGAAGAAGCCCTCCAGGAGCTTCACCGCATTGGCTGAAAGTAATACCAAGCTGTACGAAAGGTTGTACGCGGCCGGATACATCCACCCTGTGGGGCCCAAGCCCGTGGATGTCAACTCCAGATTCTACAGACCGGAGCAGAGATGTGCTTATCATTCCAACAGTGTTGGACATGATACCGAAGATTGTATTAATCTCAAGCACAAGATCCAAGACTTGATCGACCAGGAAGTGGTCTCCCTTCAGCCTGCGGCGCCGAACGTCAACACCAATCCGTTGCCGAATCATGGGGGTGGAAACATCAACATGATAGAAACTGACGAAGATGAGCGCGAAACCAAGAGAATTACTCCTGTTGTTCAGGAAGACTTGGAAAAGGCTGTCGCTTCTTTAAGCGTCAGGGAAAAGGGAGAGTTCGTCATTCTGACACCAGCAAAGGCTGTTGCCTTGGTGCCCTCAAAGACTCTCGCCAAACCCAAATTTGTGATAGAAACAGCCGTGGCTCAAGGCATGACTAGATCGGGCAGATGCTACACTCCTGATGAGCTTGCTCTCGGAGGACCAAAGAAAGATCATGCCAAGAGACCGATCAGTGAAGCAGAAGCTGAGGAGTTCTGGAGGAGAATGCAGCCTAAAGATTACTCCATCGTCAAGCACTTGGAGAAGACTCCAGCCCAGATTTCTGTGTGGGCCCTGCTGATGAGCTCCTGGTCCCACAGACAGGCTTTGATGAAAGCCCTGGATGACACGTATGTGCCCTCGGGTACAAGCAGCGACAATATAGCTGCTATGATTCACCAGGTCATTCAGGGACACCGCATCAGTTTTTGCGATGATGAATTGCCGGCCGAAGGGAGGGCCCATAATAAAGCTTTACACATCGCCATGATATGTCGCGGAAAGGTCATCAATCGTGTTTTGGTAGATGACGGATCTGGTTTGAACATATGCCCCCTGTCTACATTGAAGCAGCTGAGGTTTGACCTCAGGAAGTTGGAGCAAAACCAGGTCCATGTGAGAGCATTCGATGGTGTGCAGAGGGACACTTTAGGAGCTGTGAACCTGACCATCCAACTGGGGCCCGCGGAGTTCGAGGCAAAGTTCCAGGTGTTGGATATCGACACCAGCTATAACCTCCTTTTGGGAAGGCCATTCATTCATATGGCTGGAGCCGTCCCCTCCACTCTCCACCAAGTGATGAAACTAGTATGGAACAATGAAGAAATAGTTATTCACGGGGAAAGGAGCCACTCAGGTAAGCAGGTGCCGATCTTGGACGAGACGCCGCAAAGTTCGGATTTCTACACGGTGGAGCTGGTAAATGCCACCGACAAGGCCTTAGCCCCACAGACTCCCATGCCGGCCGTGTACAAAATGATCGCCACGGTAATGCTGCAGAGCGGATTCGAACCAGGTTCCGGATTAGGAAAGAATGCACAAGGGATCATTGAGCCAGTTCCGGTCCTTGCTACAGGATCAAAGTATGGTTTGGGGTACATCCCCACAGATGATGATGTGAAGATGAAGTGGACAAAGGATCAAGAGTTGACCAAGCCGATCCCGCATCTCTATCAATCCTTTCCAGTCCGGGAGCATGCCGAGCCTGAAGACAGCGGGGAAGGAATCTGTGACCTTTTCCAGGAGATTAACGCTATTATCGAAGAGGAGGTCGAGCCAGCTGGCATTCGTGATGCTGAACCAGGGGAGATGCTGCAAAATTGGACGTCCACGCCAATCCTGATGTCCCGAACTCTGGGGTAGAAAGGAGTTATTTTGTGCATATTAAAATCGGTGGTCGTCCGGAAGAGGCCCGAGACCCACCATTTCTGCATTGGTCTTGATTTTGAATTTTGGTGGAATATTTAAAAAAAAAAAAAAATGGCCCTATGCCATGACCCAAATTCACATTTTGTTTAATTCAAATGAAAGCCTCCTTATTTTGACTTTGTTTATTTAATTGCTTGTTATATTTTACTTTCCTAATTTTATCTGTTTGTGATTTCAGTAACGTAAGTTACAAACCTGCCAATATTATGTCATGTCATGAGCTAAATGAGCAAAATGAGGCAAATGACGATGAGGTTGACGACTACGACGAAGAATGTGGGGAACCAGACTATATTGCAGAAGAATTTCAGCAGTTCGAGAATCAACATAAACCGAATCTGGAGGAGACAGAAACAGTGAATTTGGGAGATTTAGAGTATGTTAAAGAGGTTAAGATCAGCACTCACCTGAATGAAACTCAGAAGGAAAGCCTGATTCATCTGCTTGCCGAATACGGGGATGTGTTTGTTTGGGAAGTCTGTGACATGCAAGGTTTGAGTACTGATGTCGTGTCTCATAAGCTACCTGTCAACCCAGGTTTCGAGCCGGTGAAACAAAAGACGCGGAAATTCAAGCCTGAACTAAGCTTGAAGATCAAGGAAGAACTCACCAAACAGATAGAGTCTCGATTGGTAGAAGTAACGCAATACCCAACCTGGTTGGCCAATGTCGTTCCAGTCGCAAAGAAAGATGGAAAGATCAGGATATGTGTTGATTTCCGAGATCTCAACAAGGCTAGTCCGAAGGATAACTTTCCGTTGCCGAATATCCATATTTTGATCGACAACTGTGCCAAGCATGAGATGCAGTCATTTGTGGATTGTTATGCAGGGTATCATCAAATTTTGATGGATGAAGAAGACGCGGAAAAAACAGCATTCATTACGCCTTGGGGCGTATATCACTACAGGGTAATGCCGTTCGGTCTCAAGAACGCCGGTGCTACTTACATGAGAGCCATGACGACTATTTTCCACGACATGATTCACAAAGAGATTGAGGTGTACGTGGACGACGTCATAATCAAATCCCGCGAGAGTTCGGATCATCTGACACACCTGAGGAAATTCTTTGAACGCTTGCGACGGTACAATTTGAAGCTAAATCCCGCAAAATGTGCTTTCGGAGTCCCAGCTGGGAAGTTGTTGGGGTTTATAGTCAGCCGAAGAGGTATTGAGCTTGACCCCTCAAAGATCAAAGCAATTCAAGAGTTACCTCCGCCGAAGACGAGAAAAGAGGTGATGAGTTTCTTGGGGAGGTTAAACTATATCAGCCGGTTTATAGCGCAATCAACAGTGGTGTGTGAGCCTATTTTTAAGTTGCTGAAGAAAGACGCCCCGACTAAGTGGACTGAGGAGTGCCAGACTGCTTTTGACGCTATCAAGAGCTATCTATCCAACCCACCAGTGTTGGTTCCTCCACGGGAAGGGAGCCCTTTGTTGCTTTATTTGTCTGTCTCTGATAATGCCTTTGGATGTGTGCTTGGTCAACACGACGAGACAGGGAAGAAGGAAAAGGCTATCTACTATATAAGCAAGAAGTTTACTCCATACGAGTCTCGTTATACTTTGCTGGAGAGAACATGTTGTGCTCTGACGTGGCTTGCCCAGAAATTGAGACACTACTTGTCCTCATACACCACGTATCTCATTTCCAGAATGGATCCGTTAAAGTACATTTTCCAGAAAGCAATGCCGACTGGAAAGTTAGCTAAATGGCAAATGCTGTTAAGTGAGTTTGATATCGTGTACGTGACCCAGAAGGCAATAAAGGCACAAGCTTTGGCTGATCATCTCGCAGAAAATCCCGTTGACGAAGAATATGAACCTCTCAAGACATATTTTCACGATGAAGAAGTGTCATTCGTGGGTGAAGATATTTCTGAAGCATACCCGGGCTGGAGATTATTCTTTGACGGAGCGGCGAACCACCAAGGTAAAGGTGTTGGAGCGGTTCTAGTATCAGAATCTGGTCAACATCATCCTATGGCAGCTAAACTACGATTCAATTGCACAAATAACATGGCCGAATACGAAGCTTGTATTCTTGGTCTAAAAATGGCCATCGACATGAACGTCTACGAGCTATTGGTTATTGGAGATTCAGACCTCTTGATTCATCAGGTTCAAGGACAATGGGCCGTGAAAAACCCAAAAATCGTGCCTTACGTACAATACGTGCAGAATCTGTGTAAAAGGTTTCGGAAGATCGAATTCAGACATATTCCCAGAACGCAGAATGAATTAGCTGATGCTCTTGCCACCATCGCTTCAATGATCAAACATCCGGATACTGAGTACATCGACCCGCTGGATATAGATTTGAAAGAACATCCAGTCCATTGCTCACACGTGGAATCAGAACCAGACGGACTGCCGTGGTATTTTGACATAAGGAGGTACTTGGAGTCTGGGGCGTATCCAGAAGACGCTACGTCTAATCAGAAGAAGTCAATACGCCGTGTGGCTCTTAATTTCTTCCTAAATAGAGAAGTCCTGTATAGGAGGACTCCAGATTTGGGTCTTTTGAGATGCGTGGACGCTGCCGAAGCGGTGAGGCTTATTGAACAGATACATGCCGGGATTTGCGGCACACATATGAATGGGCTTACTTTGGCAAGGAAGGTTCTTCGAGCTGGTTATTTTTGGATGACTATGGAGAATGACTGTTGCAAGTTCGTGCAAAAATGCCACAAATGTCAAGTGCACGGTGATTTGATACGGGTGCCACCTAACGAACTTAATGCTATGAGTTCATCTTGGCCGTTTGTAGCTTGGGGAATGGATGTCATCGGTCCTATAGAGCCTGCCGCCTCCAACGGACACAGATTCATTCTGGTTGCCATTGATTATTTCACCAAGTGGGTGGAAGCTGCCTCTTACAAGTCGGTAACCAAGAAAGTGGTGGCTGATTTTGTCCGCAACAATCTGATATGCAGATTTGGAGTTCCAGAATCCATCATTACGGATAATGGCGCAAATCTCAATAGTCATCTAATGAAAGAGATATGTGGACAATTCAAGATCATTCATCGCACGTCAACTACTTATCGCCCTCAAATGAACGGAGCTGTAGAGGCTGCCAACAAGAACATCAAAAAGATTTTGCGGAAAATGATTGACAAACAGCGAGGTTGGCACGAAATGTTGCCATATGCTCTACTAGGTTATCGAACCACGGTCAGAACATCGACTGGGGCTACTCCATACTTGCTAGTATATGGAACGGAGGCAGTCGTACCTGTTGAAGTCGAAATACCGTCATTGAGAATCATCCAAGAAGCTGAGTTAAGTAATGTTGAGTGGGTTAGCAAACGAATTGATCAACTAGCTTTGATTGATGAGAAGAGAATGGTCGCTGTCTGCCATGGCCAGTTGTATAGACAAAGAATGACTCGCGCTTTTCACAAAAGAGTAAGAGCCAGAAGTTTCGAAGTTGGTCAGTTGGTTCTTAAGCGTATTTTTCCTCATCAAGACGAGTACAAAGGAAAGTTCGCACCAAACTGGCAAGGTCCCTACATGGTTCGTAAAGTACTATCCGGAGGTGCTTTGGTCCTGTCAGAGATGGATGGCACCGTATGGCCCAAGCCTATCAACTCAGATGCTGTCAAGAGATACTATACGTGAACTCCAGCTTTGCATTTTCCTATCATTTACTTGTGATCGTTCTGTTTGCTTGTATTTGTTTCAATTTGAATTCTTATCCCTACTATAACGAACTACGTCTGACCTGAATTCTCGAGAATGAGATACGTAGGCGGCCTATGTCGGCTTCGGTCACCCCATTTACCCCCTTTAAGCATTTCATTAGGTCTGAACTACGTTCGACTTGAATTCTCAAAGAATGAGATACGTAGGCGGCCTTTGTCGGCCTCGGTCGGTTTCTTTGTAAAATTTTATCCTTATTAACCTTTAAGGGGAACTACGTTTGACCTGATTCCTGCCTCAACGGGATACGTAGGCGCCACAAGGGCTCGGTCATACCTCTCGTAGGTTCTATTTTCCCTTTTACAGTAGAACAGGGACAGAATTTTTGAGAGGGACTCAAAAATTCTTCAGAAGGAACTTGCTCTTCAGTGGACCAGACTAAAGACATTTCGAGATTTGCAACTGGGACTGAATCTTTGAGAAGATCTCAAAAATTTCGCGATCTGTTCGGTCACAACCAAAAAAAAGCAGCAAGATAGTAAACTGAGACAGAAACCTTGAGGATAGCCTCAAAATTCCGTTATGGTCTTCCCTACAAGTCTAGGGTGCCTCTGAAACTCATCAGCAGGTTTAGATTCAAAAGAGCTCGTTAAGCCTGATATGACATGATTTGGCAGCGACCTTTTCAGTATACTATCTCGTAAAGATTTTCCATTTTTCTTGAAATTTTCCCCTTATATGTTGCATTTGTTTTGACATAAGATATTCCTTCTCGTCTACCAAGAGTCGGGAAATCAGGAAATCAACCGGAGATATCAAGACGCGGAGCAAACAGTTGAAGAAATCGACACAGATCAGTATGTTTGAAACTGACAATTTTTCTGTGGATGCAGGTTTATAGCTTTGCTTTGAGATCGACCGAATTCTCCCGATGGATGAATACGGAAAACTCCCAAAGAAGAGAAGGCTACCTCCGAAACTAGCAATTTTACTGAAAGTGGGAGGCTGTTCATCCCGTATGCGTCAGGATGCTTGGGAATGTGTTTGTTTATTTCGTGACATTCCCAACAATATGAAATTTACGAAGAGCGTCGAGCCAGATCAGAGGCGAACCAAACGGGAATCTTAAGGAAGAGTTTACGATTTCCGTAGAGGGCGTTATTTGCGTCACATTATCAAGCAAGATAGTCATTGTCAACCAGGACAATGCATTACCCTAGAGGAGATAGTTGTTTCATTGTTATTATCGACCAAGGCGATATATTACCTTGAGATCGTCCTGCCGCTATCATCAACAGAGACGACGAATATTTATGCATGACGAGAAAGATTTCATACCTCGTCAAATTTATACATCGCGAGAAGACTTTATACCTCGCAGAAAATCATGCATCGCGGAGAATCATGCATTGCGAAAATCATGCATCGCGAGTCAATATTTATACATGACGAGAAGATTTCATACCTCGTCAAATTTATACATCGCGAGAAGACTTTATACCTCGCAGAAAATCATGCATCGCGGAGAATCATGCATTGCGAAAATCATGCATCGCGAGTCAATATTTATGCATGACGAGAAGATTACATACCTCGTCAAATTTATACATCGCGAGAAGACTTTATACCTCGCAGAAAATCATGCATCGCGGAGAATCATGCATTGCGAAAATCATGCATCGCGAGTCAATATTTATGCATGACGAGAAGATTTCATACCTCGTCAAATTTATACATCGCGAGAAGACTTTATTCCTCGCAAAATCATGCATCCCGGAGAATCATGCATTACGGAAATCATGCCTCGCAAGTCAATATTTATGCATGACGAGCAGATTTCATACCCCGTCAAATTTATACATCGCAAGAAGACATTCATATTCATACTGCCAAGAGGGCCATTCATATGCACTGCCGAGAGGGCCATTCATATCAACTGCCAAGAGGGCCATTCATATTCATACTGCCAGAGGGCCATTCATATTCATACTGCCAAGAGGGACATTCATGTTCATACTGCCAAGAGGGCCATTCATATTCATACTGCCGAGAGGGCCATTCATTCATACTGCCAAGAGGGCCATTCATATTCATACTGCCAAGAGGGCCATTCATATTCATACTGCCAAGAGGGCCATTCATATTCATACTGCCAAGAGGGCCATTCATATTCATACTGCCAAGAGGGCCATTCATTCATACTGCCAAGAGGGCCATTCATATTCATACTGCCGAGAGGGCCATTCATTCATACTGCCAAGAGGGCCATTCATATTCATACTGCCAAGAGGGCCATTCATGTTCATACTGCCAAGAGGGCCATTCATATTCATACTGCCGAGAGGGCCATTCATATTCATACTGCCAAGAGGGCCATTCATATTCATACTGCCAAGAGGGCCATTCATGTTATACTGCCAAGAGAGCCATTCATATTCATACTGCCGAGAGGGCCATTCATTCATACTGCCAAGAGGGCCATTCATATTCATACTGCCAAGAGGGCCATTCATATTCATACTGCCGAGAGGGCCATTCATATTCAAACTGCCAAGAGGGCCATTCATATTCAAACTGCCAAGAGGGCCATTCATATTTAAATGAAGAGTATATTGAAGATTTTATTTGCAAAACACAAGGCATAAGCTTTATTTGTTGGACGTCAGACCGATCGAGTCGACGTCGAATATTGAGGAGAACAATGAAGTGTCGACATGGTAAAAAGGATGAATTCTCCAAAACCACAGGTGCGGACGTCATCACAAAGGATGCAGCACAACGTGGAACTTTTTCTTAGCAGCGAACTGGGACACAGTCCAAAGAGGAATGTCAAACTCGTAGGACGCGAGCAGAGGAGCGACTTCCACCACAATCGAACCACCCTCTCGAAGTTTCAATATGCCGGAAGCAAGTTTCCAATCTGAGTGACAATACGCCAAGAGCTTTGGAAATTATGTCCGTGTGAGTTCTTAATTATGGGTGTGAAGCGCGCCACATTCATGGCTAAGAGGTTACAAGCCTCCTTTTCATACTCGTTTAATTTGTCACTTGTCCAGAACCAAAGTTTATCTGGCATAACAGATTTCCTTTTCCACCGATTGAGTCGAACTACACACAGCCTGCTTCCGAAGGTTTAAGGATATGTAGGCAGATTCAATGTTGAAACTCGCCTGTATTCCCACATTCGCTCTCGAATCCTATTTTCGAGCATTTCGATACCTTCATAATTCGGTATTGAGGTGGCTTTTGATTCTTTCAAAATCGTGCGATAAATCAATCTCATTGAACTACAAGTGGCCTGAATTCTCATATAGCATGGGATATGTAGGAGACCCGTTTGCAAGGGTTCGTCCATAATTCCTAAACCCTTTTGTCGAATCCTTTCTTTAAAATGAATGGGGTTGGTCAAAATTGGTTTGGTCAATTTCATTTTCCTCGAGTTTCTTGCATCAACCCAAGTAAAATGAGGGACAGCTGTTGACACCCAATTTTTGACCCGCGTCGGTATAAATTAATTAGCGAGCTTCCTAAGTTTTCCAAATTACTTAAGTTAAGTAGTTTTATAAATCTTGCGAAAATTAAAAAAAAAAAAAAAAAAAGTATAATATATATATATAATACATGAATTTTATGTTACTTCGAATCCGTGTTAACATAATTTTCGATAATATATTTTCTACATAATTATGTATATAATTAGTATATCTTATGATTATTCAAAAACCATCAAAATATACATTTAAATGTTTTGTTAAACTAGCTTGATTTAAGTTATAATTATACTTTTGAATCACTTTTATTACTAAATAAATAATGCTCGCTAATAAATTTATATCGAACTCGTTTTGTCTTAAATCAATTGGCTATTTATTAATTTGAACTCATTTTACTTTTTAATTTGGAAGAACCAAATTTGGGCCCCTCCACTTTTGTTCTTATTAGCCCCCATCTACCCCCTTTAATTTAACCCCAGGCCCACTCCTTTTCTAGCCTAAAAAATCCTTCAACCAATTAAGTCCAGCCAAACCCACTTTCCCCTCTCTTCCTCCTTAAGTCCCCAGAAACCCAGAAAAAAAAGAAAACAGCCCCATAACGGAAAACCACCCGCCTCTTCCCCCACGATTCCCTGCTCCCCACGCTCTCTCCCTCGTGCTTCGCCCCTTCCCTGCTCCCCACGCTCTCTCCTTCATCCAAGAAAAAACCTCCATTTCTCCCTCTAGATAATCTCCCTCCGTTGTCAGAACAGGGGTGGGGATTTTAGTTAAAAAATTTGAAAAAAAAATTGGGGGTTGAGAGGCTTTCGTCTTTTCTGTTACCTCGAAAGAGTTTAAGGGGTTAGTTCTTTTGGGTAGCAGTTTTTGGTGGAAGAATTTTCGGAAAACGCTGTTTCTTCCGTCTTGTTGTGAGGCGTCGTCGGAGTCTCTTTGGTTTTCTCTTTGTTTATCTCGGAAGAAATTATTAGTTCGTCCTATCGTTTTTTTTTTTTTTTTTGAAAGGGCTAAGCGAAATTCTGTGGTCGGACGATTTTTTGGAGAATTTTTCTTTGCCATAGAGACAGTCTACTTACGAAAGAGAGAGTTACGAAACTAAGAAAGGCTAGAAATCATCAATCATATACATTTACGTGTGAATACTTAAGAAAGAGACTTCAAGGAGATTGAAAGTCACGATTCTGTTTCCCCTGTCTATTGGTCCGTCTTTGGAACCGTTTGGAGTTCATTTCGGTGGTGGAAGTTTGCTATATCGCTCGTCGTTTCCGTTCGTTGCTTTCGAAAAGGTAAACTCAACTTATCCACATGTTAATGCATTATAAACAAAATGTAGTTTAATTCATTGTTTGAGTTTAACTCTGTTTGTTCTTATTGAAAGTTCGTATGATGATACGATTTCCTGTTGTTAGTATGATTCATTGCTTTTGTGTTTGTGATTCATTACCATGTTGATTTGAACTATGGAATAGTCGAGCTCAAGCACATTACTCTCTGTTATTTGGCTTTCTTCCCTTCCTCTGAAAGTTTCTGCAAATAATTATTCTTAAAAACTGGTGGGAATAAATACTGTTTTAGTTGCTAATAATGTGTGTTGTTGCTACCTTTTGCACTGAGATCGCTGCTTTAAATCTTGGTTCCTTTGTGTCTATCGCTATTTTGAATTCTCTGCGAATGCATGAAGTATGCTGGATTAAATAAGGAAGGGTGTTTGTTTTGCAAGCAGCAGTGGTGCACTTCCATGCATATGATGGATGCATCAATATGTGTATACACCTTGTACTCATGCCATTCTCTT
This sequence comes from Solanum lycopersicoides, assembly GCA_022817965.1. NCBI lineage: Eukaryota > Viridiplantae > Streptophyta > Magnoliopsida > Solanales > Solanaceae > Solanum > Solanum lycopersicoides. The sequence goes on from CM040626.1 coordinate 3,694,269, forward strand.
TATTGGGTGTGAAATCTTGTTCTGTGCTTAGTTTCATTATGAATTGTTTTGAAGTCATCTATCCCCTTTTAATTCGAACCTCCGAGTAGTTCATTTTGCCCCCGTTTTGTTCAAAATTCTTGCTATTAGTTTATCGTCCAAGGTGCTAATTTTCTTTTGTCTTGTTTTGTTTGCATGTAAAACTATTCTCGAGTCCTCACGGACCTCACTCCGATTCCTTGAACCTTCTTGTTGAGCCATAAAGGCTCAAAATAATTTTTCCGAGTCAGCCAACCCCTGAAAGGATGTGCAGTATCGAAATAAAAACCAGCAGAAGCTGCTAAAATATTGTTGCAGGGATTTGAAGAAGATGTATACAGCAGTATACATGTTTTATACATAATATATACACTGTGATACAGGTCAAAAATCTACAGGAGGCCTAAACTCAAAAACTGAGTTGACTACAGGGAAATTACACTCTTGAAAAGGGGTTCTCAACTTCCGAAAGTTGAGAAACAGGCAGATATACATCCTGTATACACAGATATACAAGAACGATATACTATATATATGCTTAAAAATATGATCGGCGGGGGAACAAACAGGGACGCTTGTTTTAATCAAAATTTGGGATTAGGAAAATAATGCGGACGTAGGGTGCAGCCCGTATACATTAGTATACATTATCGGGCGACGCTATACACTTGTTAAGTAAGTTTTAAAAAATGATACAGGTACAAATACGAAGGTCAATACAGGGAAAAGTAGCGGAAAATATATATTCAAACAGGTACAAGGCTCAAGAGGTCCAAACGGGTCAAATATATGCTGTATACAGCAAGTACACATTTGTGTATATCCTTTATGATTCTTTTTCAGGATTGGGCCGGGGCCCTTTAGCAATTTTTTAACAGGCCCAAGCGGCCGGAATGTTTTTGCAGGATTTTTAATTTGTTGAAAGGGCCCAAGTCCACATTTGAAATTAGATAGGACAGGTGGGCTAAAGCCCAATGGAATGAATTTGGGAAATGAGGCCCAAGTTCAATTTTTTTTTTTTTTATCTTTCTCCTCTTTATCTATTATTTACTTGAATTAACTAATGTGTGGTAGAATTTTAATAATCCCCAAAGGGTAGCCAATCTTCATTCTTTTAAAATTTACCACTTTATCTGTTTATTTTTGTTTCAATCTATCACCATTTTCTTTAAGTTTCTCCTTTAAATGCTTTTCTTGTAGAAGTAGTAAGAAACAAAAAACTTTTAAAAATTAAATAATATATCAAAATAATTCTTTTACTAAGTATATTAAAGTCATCTCAATCAAATCGCCGGTCAACTGCAAGTTAGCGGGCATCTCGAGGGCCTAATACCTTCTCGAGATGTACATTGAACTTCGAACCCTTTTCAATCGATTTTGCCTGTTTTTAAATCTTTTGAAATTTTTCTTGATTTTATCAAAAATCAAGTGGCGACTCCGTAATTTGGAAAGTTGATTTTTCTTAAATAATAAGATTAATTGATTTTTCGAAACTTAGTCAATTTCTCTCATTTCTAAACAAATGATGGTATTTTTTTTTAAATAAAACAACCAGGACAATATACTTGACAATCACTGGCTGAATGACAGTGGTGCACAGCAGTCACCTTGATGAGTGAATTATTAGCAACTGCATATAAGAAAACAAATCATCATTTTGTATATAAATAATTAATTATATATAAAGATAATTATACATATATTTATTTATATATAAAATGATAAGAAAACTACTATAGAATTGAACTTTCGAATCAAAATTTAACAGATCTATAAATAAGAAGTTATTACCAAATCACGGACTGACACATGAATCCATTATGAACAAAATCGCTCAAATTTGATAAGGTTAATAATTTCAAAGAAAAATACATATCTTAGCGACGAATTATTAGATTATTTTTTTACATATGCAACAGAAAATTATCATTAGATCTATCTTGCGGTAAGTTACCAGAAATTAATAAATAAATAATGAGTTATTTAGCGATAAGCTAGGATAAAAAAGAGTGAGAATTGAAAGAGGGACAAACCATTGATGATATATATGCAATTAGTAACATGGAAAATTATTTAAAATGATTAAGAATTAATGACAGGTAAATTTTATATTAAAATAATAAAATTTTATCATTGATATATTAAGCGAAAAATTATTTAAAAAATTCTATCAAACAACAAATTATTTAGCAAAAGATTAGAGCTATAGAGAGAAATATATTTTTAAAAAAAAAAAAAAAAAGAAAAGGACAATTACCCATGATGATTAGCAAGAGAGCTGCAAAAGAATGTTGAAAACTTCATAATAGCTCACTGCAATTTCTACTAATTATAATTATAATTTTAATTAATTTTGATTTGGGGCAATGTATTATACAACATTATATAGGGGTAAACGAAATCTATTGTAATCACTATAATCTCATGAAGGGGCTTTAAAAGGCAAGTTAATTGTGATTTGTCAATACTAAATTGGATTAAAATAAATTTAAAAAAGGGTTCAAACCAAATCTAGGAAAAGGGAAAAAAAGGGGTCAAACCAAATCTAGTCAAAAGAATTTATTCTCTCTTGCTTATTAGCCATTATTTCTATAATATTGTTACTCTCTCCATTTTAATATATAAGTGAATTGTTGAACTTTTTTCATAGTACAAAATAAATGAATTGTTTAAAGTTCAGGAGAATTGTTGAATTTGTTTCTCCATTTTGCCCCTCATTTGGATCTTCTAGGTGATAATCTCAAGTGAGTTAATTGTTCATATCTATGATTTTACTTTGAATTATTTATATTTTCAAGAATAGGTTGAGAATATCTTAAAGTAGAAAACTGAAAAATGATATTTATTTTATGTTCTAAACTTTTTTTTTAATAGGCGTGCATTGACTCAACAGTTCATTTATATGTGGCCCCCCTTGTGGAGGCATTATGTATAGTCCCGCCATTTTTTACACACATATTTTCACAGTTACGAGCTAACTTTTAGAAACTATCCGATTTTCACCATTTTTCATATGTTGCCCATAGATCTGGCGCCTTTGGGACACCCGATTTTTTCCCCAAAAAGAACTATATGACGACCTTTGTATTGAGTTAGGAAGCATTACATATAGTATCGACATTTTCACGCATATTTTCACATTTACAATTAAAATTTAAGTAATTATCCAACTTTTGGTATTTTTCGTGTGTATACGTCTATCGATTAGGGGCTTTTGAGGCACACAAATTTTTTTTCTTAAAAATCTATATGAAGACCTCTGTAATGATTTGAGGAAGCATTAAGTACAGTCCTAATATATTATTCACGTGTATTTTTGCATTTACAAATCACTTCTTAGGAATTAATCAACTTTCATCATTTTTCGTGTGTATTAGCCCTGAATCTGTCTCCTTTGGAGCACCCAATAAATTTTCGAATAAACTATATGAGGACATATATGCGAGGAGGAGAAGCATTACATAGAGTTCCGCCATTTTTTCATGCATATTTTTGCATTTACGATCCATTTTTTAGAATTATCAGACTTTTGTCATTTTTCATGTGTATTAGCCCGTGATTCTGGCACCTTAGGGGCATCCAAATCTTTTTACTGAAAAAACTATATAAGGACCTCCTTGATGAGTTGGGGGTAGCATTACATATATTCTCTCCATTTTGTACATGCACATTTTTGCAATTACAAGCTAATTTTTTGAAATTATTCGACTCTCGTCATTTTTTATGTGTATTAGCCCATTCATTCGGCGCCTTAGGGGCACCTGAAAATATTTTGAGGACCTCAATAATGAGTTGGAAAACAATACGTATAATCCCGTCATTTTTTACATACAGATTTTTGCACTCACAAGCACATTTTTAGTAATTACATGACTTTAATCATTTTTCGTGCGCATTAGCTCATTGATTCGGCGCCTTAGGGGCACCTGAAAATATTTTGAGGACCTCAATAATGAGTTGGGAAAACAATACGTATAATCCCGTCATTTTTTACATACATATTTTTGCACTCACAAGCACATTTTTAGTAATTACATGGCTTTAATCATTTTTCGTGTGTATTGACTCATGAATCTGGCGCATTTAGGCACCCAAATAACTTTACTGAAAAAACTATATGAGGACCAACATAATGAGTTAGGGAAACATTATATATAGTCCTGTCATTTTTAGACTGATATTTTTGAATTTACGAGCCAACTTTTAGAAATTAGCCGACTTTCATTGTTTTTCATGTGTATTAGCCCATGGATCTAGTGTTTTGGGGGGCCCAAATTTTTTCTGATAAAATAAGGACAGAAGAGTGAAGTAGATTATATATCAATTTGGATTACCAAATATATCAATTGAAATCAAGTTATAGCACGAAAGAAGACAAGAGAAAACAGATTGATTTTCTAAAATCCTATAGCCTCTCGAAGAAAAGTACAGACGTTTCTGTACCATTCTGCAAGACTCTACTAAACTCATTTTGGTACACTGGGATCAAATAACTTAGGGCTATGATACCAACTTTTTCACAACCTAGACCGTCGTGATTGACACCTACGCTAACCCTCCGGTGAGAGAATCATTACTACAAATCAACTACACAAATTAACAAAAAACTAAATATTTAAATATACAAAAGCAGGTTTAAATTTCTAAAGGAAAATGGAGTTTCCATAAACTCCAAAAGTTTTAAAAAATGGCTACTAAAATATTTGCGGAAAATAACCCTTTGAAACTGAAAGTCATTGTACTAAAATAACGACAAGTCTAAGAATAAGGAGTGCAACTCAAAACTAAACAAATTAATATCTAAAATACTAGCCTAAGCTCGAAGAAAATGGACTAAACAGAATGAGAACTCATGGCAGCCTGGAAGAACTGTCTCACCCTTGAATTCAGTCTCGATTAGTGACCTTCTAAATGAGGTCTATCAGTAGCCTCCTATAAATATCATGTACTCAACAAAGAAAGCGAAAGTACAGTATCAGTACACAACCACAATGTACTAATAAGATCTTGTGGCTACTCCCATAAGCACAATATACGACGAACAATCACAACATGATAAGCACACATATACAGAATATAATTCAGTTATCATTTCAGAGCAACATACAATATTCCATTATTAATGCCAAGTAGACATAAGCATAACAATCACAAGAAGTTCTCTCAGTGAACTCTTTCAAAAGTTTTTAGCAAAAAAAGGAAAAAACAATTCTCAACACCCTTACGAGGTAGTGATGAGTTAAACTACTCGTGTTGGCAAGCTAATTGGAACTCCGGCTCCGGTAACCTCCTATACCCGAACGTTAGAGTGTCGAAACATGACACCCGATTCAACGCATGTGTCAGAATGTGATGTCTGATTCAATATATGTGTCAGAACGTGACACGATCCAATGTATGTATCGGAATGTGACACCCGATACAATCAACACAACCACAATCACAATCACATCCATAATGAACACCATCAAGTAACAGGTTCATGATATATATTATTCACACATAATCATTTCATTAGGTTTGATTTACATTTCTCTATTCACATACACACATCCATACATTATAGAAATCAATCGACATATATCACACAAATAGGAAATAAAATCATCACCTACCTCGAAACCAAACTTGAATCCTCTTAAGACACTTGAGTCTTTTCTTTCAGTTTGTTTCCGCTTGTTCTAGATTTACAAATCATTAATATAACACAAGGATCAATAATTAAGGTTTAATTTACCCAGGTTATAACAAATCAATTACCAAAGACCAAACCCATGATCCTAATGTGTCGTTAGGGATTTTCCACCATTAACTCCACTCTAAAACCCTCCCCCAATGATAATGACCCAAGATTCTAAATTCTACGGATAAAAATACAAATTAGGAAAGTAAAATTCTTACCTTTAGCCACAAAAGTCTTGGAAAACTATCGAGAAATATCCCTATGTTGTCTCCAAACTCTTAAAAATGAAGTTTGCAGAAAAATAACGTAATTGAGGTTTTTCCCGACTTAAGTCGCGACTGACCCACTACAGTGGACCCCAACCTGCTACAGCGGACACGCCCTGACATAATTAGTCCCGCCCTGGCGGTTTACACGGATACAGAAATTCAGAATTTGAGTGTCAAACTCTCATTTTATAAAACATCTTCAAATCTTAATGTTAAAAAACTACCCTTTCACGTTAAGATCAATATTCGGGAGTTATACTCACCCAAATTTGATTTTGTAAAATTGTGCGAGCTCTTTAACATCTTAGATATCCATTCATGTAATAAAATTTATAAATAGAGTCCCATTCATTACAAGATTTCTCTAGACCTCACCTGACTTAGATTTCGTCCAAATCTGGGGTAGACAACAATTTACTAAGTCACTAATTAAAAGTTTTAAGGCCTCAATTCTTTCCCCATTGGATTTTCCATAATATACTGAACATGTTGTTACTGTAACGACCAGATCCCATCGTTAGGAAAAGGATAATGAGGAAAATTTCGGGCCAACAAAATTTTTGATAGTATCTTGAAATTTCCTAGACTAGTCCATATTTGGACGAAATCGTAGTCATGCTAGTCTATGGAAATATGGTAATGAATGAGAGAGTTAATAACAAATTTGATTACATTATTAGATAGCTAAGACATTAAGGAACCCGTATGACTTTATGAAATTCGGGCGTGTAGAACTCCTAAAATTGATCTTAGCGTGAACGAGTAGTTTTTGAATCTCATGGATCGAAGGTGTGTTGTGAAATAGGGGTTTCAAACTCCAAATTCGACTCTTTGTATCAGTGCAAGTGCCAAGGCGAGATTAATTTATCCACGGTGGGGCCACTATAGCGGGATAGGGCCCATCACAGTGGGACAAACGCGACTTAAGTCGGAAATAAACCTCAAAAATGTTATTTTCTACAAGTTTCATTCTTTAGAGCTAAGAGACGACCTATATGATTTTATTATAGTTTTCCACCTCTTCTAGCACTAAAGGTAAGAATTTTGCTCCCCTAATCCGTCTTTCGATCCGTAAAACCTAGATTCTTGGGTAATTATTGTATAGGGAAGGGTATGATCTGAAGTTAATGGTGGAAAAATCCCTAAGTTGGTTATTAGGATCTTGGATTTGGCCTAGGGTTGATGATTTTGATTTTAATCCGTGTAATTAGGCCTCGTTTATTGATCCTTCTATTTAATTATTGTTTTAGACCACGAACAAGCGGAAAGAATCTGAAAAGGGAAGAATCAAATGTCTTAGGAGGATTCAAGCTTGGTTTCAAGGTAGGTGATGGTTTGTTTTTATGTTTGTGTGATGTATGTTAGTATTTGTTTCATTGTAATGCATGTATGTATGTGGATGTTGCACTATTAATCACATCTAATGCAAATGAGTATGAATGAATGATTGTATGCCATGAATCAATACTTGATTGTATGATTATCAGAATGTACACTGTGATTGTGATTGCGGTATGTTGTATGGATCGGGTGTCACGTTTTGACACACTAATTGGGATCCAATGTCACGTACTGACATACATATTGAAACAGGTGTCACGTTCCTACACACTAACTTGAATTGGATGTCACGATCCGACACACTTACAGATTGGGCATAGGTTCGATGAGAGGATCATTGACTTGTCTTATATGTGTATTAATGAGAATGTTAAATGATACATTGATCCTGAAATGATAACGAATATTGTATATGTTCGGTATATGCATGTTTACTATATTGTGACTGCTTATATATATGTTTCACTTACTGGAATAGCCGCGGGATCCTACCTGTAACATGTCTCAAAATGAGATAGCTAGGAAGAATCTTAGAAGTTGAAATAGTAAGTTTTGGGAAGAATTAAAATCTGAAAATTTTCTTAAGTTAGGAAAAAGTGAGTTTTTGATCAACTTCAAACGGCCATAACTTCTAGGTAAGAATGATTTAGAGGTAGTTATTGATATGGTTGGAAAACCTTTGGAGAGATATTTCCAAAGCCTCCGAGTTTGTGCGATCTTGATATGGTATGAGTGAGATATGTCTTTCGGAAGTTGGGTTGTTGAATTAAGGATAGTCCAATCCGGATTTAGAAAGGGCAAAGTTGTTTTTTCCTTACCCAATTATTTTATTTTGTTTTTGGGTAATAAATTGGGGTCTAAACTAATTTTATTCAGTTCACGCTTTTTAGAAAATAAGTTAGGGTTTTGAGAGAAGAGAAAAGAAGAAGAGAAAAGAGGAGAAAGGAGAAAAGAAAGCAAGAACGTTCAATATCGTTAAAGTTTGTCTTGTGGAAATCGTCGGGGGTGATCCCTATCAAGGTATGTGAGATTTTTTTGTGTTGGATTATTTCACCCGCACACCAATTTGCATAATTCAGTGAGTTTTCAGTAGATTGAATAATGAACATTGAAGTTCTTGAAGAATAATAGTTTGAGTAGTTGCATGCCTAGAGTTGATTTGATTCGTGTTTTCGGGTTATTTTTCGAGTCTAATATATTGGGTATTGAGGTTATTAGTGATTCTAAGTGTTTGGGAAAGATCAATGGATGCTTAGAAGGTTTAGAGATGAAAAACAGAGAAGAAAAGTCAAAACGCACGTCCGTAGGGACCTGGGGCGCCACGCCTCCCATGGCCCCACAGGAAAGTCTCTGTCCGTAGGGCCTTGGGGAGGCGCGCCAACCAGAGCGCCCCAACTTGGCCTCTGAAGTTTGGGGTCCGGCGCCCCACGCCTCTCAGAGCGCCAAGGACGCCATTTAACCCCATTCATTCCCCATCTTTTCATACTAGTTTCTAAGTGATGTACCCACATTTTCTAGTTATTTCCAACACTTTAAGGTACGTCTAAACATCATGAAATCATCCATAAACATGATATCATGAACCTTGAATCCATAATTCAATTCAAGGAAAGTTAAGATCAATATCTAAGAAACTAAGAGTTAAGTCTAATGGTTAAGAAGTAAGACAAAGTAAAGTTTCTTAAAGTTCCAATAGTCTTATTTAAACGTTTTAAATTCATTTTAAGTCTCAAGTTTTGAGTTAAAGAAAGAGTAAAAGTTGAAGTATTTCCTTCAAAGAAGTATAAGGGAACTAAGTATTTCCCTAAAGAGTTGAAGTGCATCCTTTCAAGAAATATAAGGGAACTAAGTATTTCCCGAAGAGGTTTTTCAAGACTCAAGTTTCAAGCTAAGTAAAGAGTAAAGAGTAAAGAGTTAAGTTAAAGTTCTTTTCTTCGAAAGTATATGGGGACTAAGTATCCCCAAAGAGATTTAAAACTGTTTTCACATCTAAACAAGTAAGGACGCTAAGTTTTCCAAAGAGCTTCGGGCTAGTTTTTAAAAAAGAGTTATAACTTTATAAAATGAAGCAAACAGAGAAACTATGATTTCTAAGAGAGCTTTTAAAGCTACGTTTTGAGAACTAATCTCAAATCACAGAATCAACATGTTTTAAAAATAAAGGAGCATGTATATTTTTTGGAGTAGTATTGAGCACCGATGTGGGGATGCGAGTTTTAGATAAACTCAAGTTTCCATGAAAACCATATAGACATCATGGGTAGAAAATGGTCATACTTTTTAGATGAATCATTTTCACAGTTTACTAGTAGATCCAGTAGGCAGTTCATGTCTTATACCTTTGGTCGGGTATAGGATGCGTTGGCAGCGTGTGGTAGATCGTTGTATCATCACTACAACTATTAAGTGATGGTTTTCGGTTAGAAAAACTCCCACAGCAGTAGTTGCATGATTCCTCAAGAGGTTCTGCTTAGTATGGATGGGGGTATGGGACTTCATTCATGCATTGCACAAGTAGACTTTGAGAGGAAGCATGATATGTCTTTTATTATGATTATGAATTGACATTAGTTAGTTTGTATTTTTAAATACAGCTCAGAGTTATTTTCTATCTTTGTATACACACAGAGTTTACAGAATATTTTAAACAACTTTTTATCATTATGCACTCGCTTTTAAATTGTTTAATATTGAAATGAGTTTAGTTAAGTATACATGAGTTGAGAAGAGCCAAGGTAAGTGTTTCTTTCAGAATCTCCTTCAAGCCTATGTTGTTTAGCATTCCAACTCGCATACTCGTACATACAATGTACTGATGTCAGTTGGCCTGCATCGTATTATGATGCTGACGCAGGTAACGAGGATCGACATCCAACGCACCGTTGATTCAGTTGAGCATATCAGAGTCTGTTGGTGAGCCTCTTGCTTTCAGAAGGATCCATCTTATTGTTTTCTAGTTTAGTTCATTAGGATGTTGTGGGGTCTGTCCCAACATCCATCTCAGTTATTATAGGTTTCATAGACAGATAGTCAGTTAGATTGTTCAGTTTGATGTCTCTTTTATCTTACATTTCGGATGTTTTTTACTTTGAGACTCAAGTGCCCTTTGGCTAGATTATTATATATTGAGTATGTTTCCTTGAAAATTTTCTTTACTGTTTATATTAAGTTAAGCTAAGTCTTCCGCTGAGTTAAGTAAGTCAGTCCAAGGGTTCGCTCGAGGTCAGCAATGGTCACCGAGTTTCAGTCCCGCCCAGGGTATAAGCTCGGGGCGTGACACTACCAGTACATTGTGATTGTACTGATACTGCACTTGCTCTTTCTTTGTTGAGTACATGCATCTTCAGGCGGCTACTGACATACCTCGTTTAGGAGATCAGTGAGCAAGATCAGATTCAAGAATGAGCAAGTTCTTTCATGCTGTCACGGGTCCTCTATGTTTTAGTCCACTCTTTTCATACTTAGACTTTCTAGTTAGACTTACTCGTATGTTTAACTTGGGTTGTACCCATTTTTCTTACACTTGTTGAACTTTATATTTTTGGTACATTGACTTTCAAATTCTAGGGGTGTTTTTCGTAATGTTTTAGTGACGATTTGTTAGACTTTTGGAGTTTATGGGAACTCCACTTTATTTTTCTATTTAAACCTGCTTCCATATGTTTAAATGTTTAGTTTTGGGGTTAGTTTGTTAGTAGTAATGTTCTCCATAGAGGGTTACTGTGAGTGTCAATCACGAAGATCTGGATCGTGACAGTTACACGAAATTGGTCAAATAAATTTTTTTAAAAGAAATCAATAGACTAACACACATTAAAATGCTTAAAATCTTGAATACCTAGTTCGTGACATCGAAACAGTGAAAAAGAGATGCTATTAATGAAAATGTAGTGAGTATTGGTCGCAATACTTGTGTGGTCCAATGCCATGATTTGGAGGCCAATGTAATCAGTCAATTAATTTCTAAAAAAACAATAGACTATCACACAGAGAAATAAAAAGAATTTAAAATCTCGAACTCTTACTCTTGGACATCAAAACGTTTTATCACCCCTAATATATGTTTCAGAATTTTAATTTACACTCTATCCTTCCATCATTTACAATTTTCCTATTAACATATTTGTTGTGTTATTTTACAAATAAGTTAAAAAGAGAAATATTAAAAACACTTTTAAAACTTAACATAAATTATTAATTTCATCATGTATTAAGATAGCCTTACAAACATCCTCTTATTTTACCATCCAAAAACTTATAGGTATATAGACACCAATGATCTTGGTGTATCTTATCACTTGAATATTCATATCACTACTAGATTAAATTATTATGTTAGTGATGGTATTTTTAATTGGAATATATGTCTTGATTATGATTAATTAATTGATAGAAATTTTTGTTGGCACCTAATTTTGTGTGTTATCCTTAACACGATAGATAAATTATTTGTTTCGATTTTAATCGGAAATAATTGTTTCAAGTATAAAACTCTAGTAAGAATATGGATAATATATGATTTTAAATAAGATCATAATACATAACGAGATGTTGCGTTTATACATCTTGAAAGTTGTATGTCGAAACTGAGGTTATAATTTTGTGTCTTTATGAATAGCAAAATTCAACAATTTAAGCAAAAACTAGGCGAACTATTTATCCAAGATTAATTTAGATTAAAATAATTTTAATTAGGGATTAAAAAAAATAAAAATATTATATCTCTATTTTAAATGATGACTCTATAAATAAAATAACTTATATTTAATATCGCCACTTCCATTGAAACTTTTTTTTTCTCCTCCTTTTTCTAACAATGAAAAAGGATGTGACACTATAGAAACAAGTCAAAGCATCCAACCAAAATTTAAAGATAATAATGATATGATTCAAAACTCTTGTTAAACACAATTAAATGCTCCTATATAAATATATGTTTTTGTTCCATTCCTACAAGTTTGACCAGATTAATGATTCATTCATTTATTGTTTAATCAAATTTAGCCTGCTAAATTAATTATTTAATTAAAATTGATCAATAAAAGATCTTAATAAAATCTTTAGATATTTTTCTATTTATTATTTGTAACACCCATGAATACATAAGATTCCATTCTTTCTTACTTAATCAAAGATTTCATAGTTGATTTTCCTTAAATGGAATATCTTATATGACACGAATCAAAATTAGTTAAACAAGTGAGTTTTAAATAACTGATTTATTATTTTATTTATTTATTTTCACAAAAGAGCAATAATAAATATTTCTTGGGTAGCACAAATTTGCTGTGGAAAAAAAATATTGTACTAATAAAGCATCACTAACAAATCTTTTTGGGTAGCACAAATTTATTGTTAGAGAATAAAAAACTAGTACTAAATCATCAATTCATTTGCAAATAGCATAATTATGTCAACATTACTCCCATTTCTCACTTTATTGATTATTTATTCTATGTATATATCATCCTAATATGTTTATAGCCTTCAAAACTAACTATAACTAAGAATAAAAATGAAGAAACAAACTACTTTGTTCTTACTTTTTCAAATGAAAAATAACTCGAGATAACTATAAGAGTTTTGGAGTCCACATTTATTAAGAAAATCAAAACATACACCAACAAAAGTCGATACATAGACAATAAAAACATATCCTGCACATGATACATATAAATATAAATATCGAGCACAAATAAATTTTTATCCTGACATCATCAATTCTGGACTACTAAAGCCACTTTATTCTTCAAACTCTGACTTGGCAATGCAAAGGCATTTATGAAAAATACAAACAGGAATAGGAAGATTTGGAGACTCAAAACAATTACAATCTTTTTTGAAATCACAATGAGTAGCATCAACCTTGTTGGATGGAAAATTTGCAACTGAAAATATTTAAACAAAAAAAAATATCAGTTTTTTTTTCTTAAAAATTATAATGATAATTAAGCATAAATTAAAATGTAATGATTGGAAATTACCCATGATGATGAGCAATAGGGCAACAACAAATGTTGCATAGTTCATAAGAGCCTTCCCCATTTTTCACAAAAGATACAAATTAATGAGGGAAAGGTATTCTACAATATTATATAGGGGTGAAAAAAACCAAATCCTATTTCATTAATGTCATCTCATTAATTAATTAAAATGTAAAAGAAAGTTGACTATTAATACAATAATCCTAATTGAATATTTTGGGGGGTTTTCACTATTCAAAATAATTGAATTGTTTAAAGTTTATGGAAGATGTTTAAATTTTTTTCCATATTTGTCATTTTCTTTAATAAAGTTTGCTATTTTCTAGAATATAACTTGCATTACTTATAAAATTACATTTATGATTTAAAGGATGACGTGGGAAGTATATTTTAAAGGGAAAAATCTTTTTGGTCAGAAAATTTGGTCAGAATGATATTTTTTCTATGTTATTTCATATTTGTAGACATTTTTACCCTTTTAATTTTGATACATTATAACTGAAAATGGAAAAATATCAATTTATTTTTTAAAAAAGAATATTATAATTTTTTTAATTTTCTGACCAATTCTGCGAATTTGCACTTTCCATTTTAAAGTATGCCAATGTTTTTCTTAGTAAATGTAATAAACAAACAGGTTTGAGACCCACAAACACAAAAACAAAGGAAAATCTGCAACTGAAACTTTTCTAAAATTAAAAATATTCAGCATTTCATTGCGAAATCGGTTATTATTAATTATATTTAATGATACATATTTGACAATTAATTATCAAAAAAAATATAGTAATTTTTTTTATTAGTGCTAGGGAGAAAATAGGGACATTTACCCAAGATAATTGGCCAGTATTGAACAACAAATGTTCCTTATTATTTTTTCGGCACTGAACTTTATACCCTAGACTGAGTAAAGTAAAGTAAAGATGTCAAGTAAAATAAAACGAAAAGAGTATAATGTTTATTCTTTTTATTTGGAGCAAGGTATTTTACAGAATTAAGTAAGGTAAAAGTAAATCACAAAATTATTCCCAATTTAATCTCGTGAACTAATACATGATACAAAGTTCATAATTACCACATTAACTATAAACCAAATGGATCACTATGTCTTGATGATTTGTTATGGTGCACGTGAATCGAGATGGATATCAAATCAGCGAGTTGTATTGAAAATATTAAAGATGTCAAAATGGGTTGAGTAATCAAAAGTTACTTGGGTTGTTTCGACTTGGACTGAGGTGTGCTAAGAATCGAGCCATAAGTCTTGTCTATTTACCAAGTTTAGGTTATTTCCTTGTTTTGACTAACTAGTGTTTTGATACATGTATTGTACCTGATTATCGAATTATATAATCATATATCACTTTGATATATCACTTGACGTCTAATAAAACATGTTATGGTAGATATAATCAAACATTCAAAGAGTATTTTGATCTTATGCTTTATTTACTGTTATTTTTAATAAATGTGTGGAAAATCACTTTAAGACCAATTTGAAAGTATATACCTCATTTTCAGGTAGAAAAAGTGAACTCTTAATTTTATATGTATACCATTGTTGTTTTATTTCAATTGCATATTTTTTATTATGTTTATAAATAAGAAAATTATGCATATTCAGATGTTCTTAATTATTTCTCTCATGTAAGCTTTGCATAACTTCGCATTTAGTTTCTTCTATATATTTTGTATATTATTTTCTTCTTTTTATATTTGAATTTGATGTTCTGAATCGAAGATTTTTTATAACAATATATTTACATTCACAAGATAGTGATTCAATTCTCGTACACTCTATCTTTCCATATTATTATTGTTATAACTTTGTGAGAATATTCAAATATATTCGTACATGATTTTTATTTTAATTAAAAAAAAGTGATTATTCAAAAAATGGCATATCTCGTCATTTATATAATAATAGGATATAAATAGAAAATACATAAATGACAACTTTACATAAATGATAAATTTATGCTACAACATTAATTATATCCCATAATTTGTGGAAATAGACATAAATGGATCTTTTTAACCACCAACCACTCCACAAACACATAATAATTCAAATTTTTATTTAATTTACATAATAATATACACAAAACACATAACTAGATCTAAAAGAATAATTAATTAAAACAAAATTAGTAATATTAATAAATAACCATTTATCCGTAAGATTAGTTCAACACGTCCCAGTAGTTATGGAAAAAAAAATTCACATTCAAAACCATATAAATCTAAATCTTCACAACTCTTACAACTTAATTAAATCTAGAAAAATAATTATAGTTGAAGTTTAAAGACAGAAAATGAGGAGAAGTATTTTCATTTTCATCTTCAATTTGTGTCTTCTAGTTAGTGTTAATGCAAATAATGACAATCAAAGAAAGGTAATTTATTTTATTTTATTGTAAAATTCTTGTATTAATGTTATTTTTCGGTTTGTTTAGCATGTCTACTTCACTGTTGTGTCCTCGATCCACTTTCATATTTGATTTTATTATACTTTATTTGAATCGATGTTCTATCAGAAACACATCTGATGTTATTATAATGTGTAATTTGCAGTCATATATTGTGTATATGGGAGAACTTCCAAAGGACACAAGGTCCTTGTTTAGCAATCACAACAACATCCTCAAACAAGCATTTGGATCAAAGTAAATATATTTCTACCTATTTTCATATATATATGTTTGTGAATTTATTGTTGATTGTTGATATAGTTGTTAATTATCTAAAGTTTGTTGAGTACAATTGATAGGAGTATACACATTATTTTATTTTTTCACTTGATGTCAGTAGTCGTCAGATACTTGTATTCGGCCCTGGTCAAATTTAAAGTAATTACTACTCAAGACAACCCTAGTAAAAAAATAAGGCATTTTGCTTCAATTGTTATTTGAATCAAAATGAATGCACTAATAAAGTATTTAATTAGTTATATTTTTTATGAAATCCTATTATTATTATGAATATTTTAAAATATGAATATTAGCCAGAGTTCTAGTAAATAACATTTAAATAGTGATTTTTATATAAGATTTTGTTCATGTGTTCACTTTGTAAAATGTCGATAACCTTATGCAAAATTATGTGTGCGCGAGTGATATTTGAAAGAAAATTTTAATTAATTATCCGAGTCTTGAAATATTATTTGTTTTATTTTTATTTTTATTTTTATTTTTTCTCAATAACTTTTTTTCGATTTTCAGTTTAGCAGTAGCACAACTACCGAGGGTACTACACAGTTACCACAAAAGTTTTAACGGGTTCGTGACAAAATTATTGCCAGAAGAAGCAGACCTTCTATCTCGTATGAAATAATATCGAATAACAATGAATTTTAATGTCAATTTTATTATTTTTTTTGTCAATTTTTAATTTAATTTAGTATTTTTTTTAAAAAATTGCAGATAGACAAGATGTTATTTCAGTGTTCCCAAACACAATTCGACAACTTCGAACTACAAGATCATGGGATTTTGTTGGCATGCCATTGAATGTTAAAAGAAATCAAGTTGAAAGTGATATTATTGTTGGTGTTATTGATACAGGTTAGTATCCATTGTTTAAAAAATTGTCAAAAATTATTCGATATGGTATTTATACGGGTGGGAGATCGTAGGTATCTGATGATAGCGATTAGAGGCCTAGAGTTCTAGCTAATTCTTTTGCAAAATTGTATTTGTTACGAAAAATTATAATACTTCGACAAGTTTCTTTCTAGTATTCAAAATTCATATACAAAATTATGAATCCGCTTATGTGAAATAAAATTATTAATGTACATTTAAACTGGCGTTTACACCATCATCATGATATGTGTATATGTTTTTAGGAATACAGGTCAGAATCCATAATAAACAATTAAGAATTTTTTTTTATGTAGTATTTATGTTGGTGAGAGATAGTAAACAATTAACATTTTTTTTTGTTTTGGCTAAAACCTTATATTTATTATGTTAAGAAATCTATGCATATATATATAAGTTACTCAGAATACCTATATTTTCTAAAATTTAGAACTCATGAATTGAAAATTCTTATTAATCCAACCATTTCACTAGGTGCGTGCAAATCGACTCACACTATAAAATAATAAAATAGAATTGATTTCATTCAATCACTTGATCAATATATTCTTGGTATGTCACCAATACTTACATTTATTTATTTATATTTGGAATTTATATGTTTTAGGAATATGGATTCAATCAGAAAGTTTCAATGATAAAGGCTTTGGGCCTCCACCTTCAAAATGGAAAGGCAAATGTGCCCAAGGTGCCAACTTCACTAAATGCAACAAGTAAGTTAAAAATATATTCGCACTCGATAGTTTTTTCAATTTAATGAATACTAGTTATTACTCAATTTTAGTTATGTAATACAATGTTTTACTTCAATTTGTAACTACTAACGTCAAATTATTTGATTTGACGTAAATATCGACTATGACTAGCTAACTAACACATAAGTAGTAAAATTTCAACATTTCACTATGTGATTCCAAAATAAGATTTTATTATTATGTGGCTATTTTGTCGTTAAATAGGTTTAGAGAACATATTTTACTATCTAGTGATTCTTTTATGTTAGTGTATAAAAATTAAACTCATACTAATATTTCTATAAATGAACAGCAAAGTAATCGGAGCACAATTTTTCAATCTTGGAGGTGCGGGAAATGACAACGAGCTTTCACCAGCCGATTTTGAAGGCCATGGGACCCACGTGGCGTCCACGGTTGGTGGAGTACCCGTCCCGGGCGCTAGCTTGTACGGTATAGCAGAAGGCACTGCACGCGGAGGTGTCCCATCCGCGCGCATTGCCACCTACAAAGCGTGTTGGTCCATGGGGTGCACGGACATGGACATTTTAGCCGCGTTCGACGCTGCCATCTCCGACGGGGTGGACATAATTTCCCTCTCCGTCGGAGGCGGAGGGCGCGAATTTTTCGAGGATTCGATTGCTATTGGAGCATTTCATGCCCTAAAAAAGGGGATTTTGACAAGTTGTGCTGCTGGAAATAGTGGGCCTGATTTGGGAACTATTGAAAATGTAGCCCCATGGATTTTCACAGTGGCTGCTACTAGCTCTGATAGAAAATTTGAGACTGATGCTATGTTGGGTAATGGAGTGGCTATTTCTGTAAGTTACACAAACTCTTCTATTTCACTATATATATATGCTTGTGTTACATAATCGGCCTCTGTGATTGAAAAATAGTCATTAATCTATACTAGTAATAGAATTCACGGGAAATATCAATATGGATTGTGGTGCAGGGTCAGGGGTGAGATTGTTTCATCATTATCCAGAGATCTCGAGTTCGAGTCCTGAATATGGAGAAAATTATGTTAGGAGCATAACTCCTGAGTGAGTCATACAGTGCCCGATTCAAATTTAGTCGAAGCTTCGAATACCTAATGGAAAACCAGAAAAGCTCTACGAAAAATAATTTCATAAAAAACAATGACTAACTCATTCAAATTTAACTTAATTTGTCGATTTAACACCTCTATATATAATAAGTGAAGAAAAATTGTTGTAATTACAAGTTCTATATGATAAATTGATGTATTTTTCCTTTAATAGGGAATTTCAGTCAACACATTTGAACCAACGAAAAAATGGTTTCCATTAACCTCAGGAACTCTTGCACAAGCAAAGAATGCATCTTATTATGGAAATTACAGGTACGTCTCAATTTATATGACATTATTTTTTTATTAATTTATTTCGAGACAAACGTACATTTCTTCACTCTTGAAAACAATTTAACTTCATAATGGCTCAGCTTACCAATAATGAATTTTTTTTATATTTATGATGTTGTATAAAGTATAAACATTGTGGTTATATTCTGCATAAACATTATGACATGTTAACAACTTCAATTTTTTTTAAACTCATAAATTTCAAAAATATTATAACGACACGAATAATATAACATGTTTAAGAATATCACGACTGTCTGCCTATAATGATAAATGAATAAAAGGCTTTTCATTATTTATTCAAATGAAAATTGAGATTTATTTTTACTACTTATCCTCCAATTTTATTTTGCAAAAAATATATTATTCCTCATTATCCTTATCTCATCATTACTTTATAAAATGTGGACATATATCGATCATAACACATATATTAGTCATGAAATACAGTAACATGTGATTTTCACTGAACATAAAGGAAATATTCGTATATCTAGCTACAAAAACATGATATATCCACATTTGTATGTCGTCACCAATCTTTCGTATATTTATAATTTTCATTTCTTTCTTAAACTTCAGTGCGTGCGATTATGGGACTTTAGAAGAGAGCAAAGTGAAAGGGACTATAGTATATTGTCTTGGAAGTAATCAACAAGATTACACCTTAAAAGCATTACAAGGAGCTGGTACAATTATATTATCTGATAAAATGACAGATACTCCATTTATTACATATATATCATCAACAAGTATCAACACAACATATGCTGCACAAGTTGAGAAGTACATACATTCTACAAAGTAAGTTTTTTTTGTGATTTTTTTTCGGTGTCTGATATTATATATACATATAAGGAAAATTGATTAAATTTGAATTCGTACCATAAAATTTAATATTGAGATAAAGCACTATCTAAGAAAAGATACATCATATCTTGGGATTAATCACGACATATAGTTAAGAATGAAAGAGAAACTTATTACTCTATCACGACTTTTATGGATTGATTTTTTTTTCATTTGGTATAGGGTGTTATTCGTATTTGAAAATCGATTAAATTCGAAAAATTCGTGTCATGAGAAATCTTTTGGAGCTTCATATTTTGGACTCAAAACTGAGACATGTGGTTAAAAATGAAGAAAGAATTTATCATTATACCATAACTTTTATTGATATTATTTAATGAATTAATTAATATAAAGGAAAGGCATCCGAGCCGAAGTAATTCAATTCGCTCGAAAGGAAAAGAGCGTCAACCAGCCCCAAACTGTAGCTCTAGCTCCAGAGGGCTTCGTAGAGCAAGAGAATGCTCAAGTCCGTTTATGTGTGATTCCTCATTTGGTTCCTCAACCTGAGATGAGCTGTTGATTCTACTCTTGGAGTGACTCAACTTAATACTCCCAGAAATTGAAAGTGGAAATAAGATAAAAGAATTAAAAAAATGACCATAGTAAATCTATGATTAGCCCTCGGTTGGAATGGCCCTATCGAAGAACTTGATTCATGCAGAAAAAGAAACTTAAGATAGGAGACTGATGAAAGCAACAGAGCTGGATCTGCGATTAAACAATCCTCTAATCCTATTAAATAAGAGTCCTACCTAGGATCCGCGGTCTAAGGTCTAGAATTTCTCCCAAAAATAAGTAGGAGTGCTCTTTCGTCCTTTCAAGCCTTGTGTCTTATCGTCTATATAACTTACCTATGAAAATATAGTTGTTATTAACTTTTCACAAAGTATATATGACATCAAAATTGTTTTTTATGTACTTTTTTCATGTGTACTAATACATTTTTTTATATTTTTTTATCGAAAATTCTTATTTCGCCGCTGAATTATATATGTCATGTTTTTTTCTGATATTTTTTTTTAATGAATATTCAGATCCCCTCAAGCTGTGATACACAAAACAAGAACTGTGAACATGACTGCACCATTTGTGCCTTCTTTCTCATCTAGAGGACCTCAATCAATCAGTCTCAACATTCTCAAGGTAAGAAAAAAAAAATGAGAATCAATGGTTTCATCGGAAATTATGTTGCTCAAATTCATTAAAAATGATTATCAAAGTGTATTAAAATTGACACCCCTTAATTACAAAATTATTTTATATCGATAAGTAGATAAAATAATTATATCAATATACTATATATTGAACTTTTTCGTATATTTCTTTATTTATTTTCTTTTAGGCTACGCTTGATGAAAATTTATGTATATGTGCTATATGATAAAGGTCAAAGGTTTATCAAAACAATCTCTTTATCTCCCGATTTCACATGTGTGATCACACATTGGGTGTTGTTGTATACTCTATGTTAAGTTCCCTTTGACTTTTTTGTCGGCGTGTGTTTATATTTTAACTATCCTTGAACAGAAGCGGAGCCAAAATTTTTGATAAGAAAATTCAAAATCTAAAGAAATAGACACACTAAGTAGTCGAAGGGGTTCGACTAAAAAATTATTTTAATCATATAAAAATAATACAATTTTTCGTCGAAGGGAATGAACCCACTAAAGCTATGGTGGCTCCGCCACTGCCCTTAAACTACACACACTCTACCCTCTTCTGACTTTTTTGTTGTCGTGTGTTTACATTTGACTATCCTTAGACAACATACACTCTACACTCTTCATATGTCACCCATGCGATAACAACGGGTGCCACTGCCCTTAAACTACACACACTCTACCCTCTTCTGACTTTTTTGTTGTCGTGTGTTTACATTTGACTATCCTTAGACAACATACACTCTACACTCTTCATATGTCACCCATGCGATAACAACGGGTATGTTGTTGTATACTATATGTTAAATCTCTTTGACTTTTTTGTCACCTTGTGTTTTACATTTTGACTATTTTAGACTGTAAATACTTTATCCTCTTTGAATGTTGTGTTTGCTTTTTAACTTTCTTTTAGTGAATATTTCAACTCCACGACTGCTCTGACACGAAGTAATATTATTATTATTATTATTTGTGACAGCCTGACATATCTGCCCCTGGATTGAGCATCTTGGCTGCATTTACAGGATTGAATTCTATCAATAGTGATAGAACTAAAGACAAGAGAATTGTGAAGTACAATGTTGATTCAGGCACTTCCATGTCTTGTCCACATGCTGCTGCTGCCACTGCTTATGTTAAATCATTTCATCCTGATTGGTCTCCTGCAGCCATTAAATCTGCTCTCATGACAACCGGTATATTTTTGACACATATCTCATAACTTATACGCGTATAATTTACTTATCTCACTTATTATAAACGATCACATGTAGTTATCTTTTTAGGTGGCTTTAATGACGATAGGATAATCAAAATTTAACATATATGGTGGATGCTCGCGACTTGATAGTGTAAAAATTAATTCAGAATCCCAATGTCACTATTTGTGTGTGATATTTTTCTTTTTAGTCAGTTTCAAAAAAAATGTTATGTTTTCTTTAGAAACAAATTAACTTTAAGCTTCTCATTTCAAATATGTTTTTGTTTTTTTCGTCAACTTTTTACTGAATTATAGTGTATCACAAAAAATGGGACGGCGAGAGTATCTTCTTAGGCAAGCTTAATGGTGAAATCAATAATTTTACTATAAGTATTTAATATTCTGATAGTGTAAAAAATATTTTATATTGTTGTTATATACAAGTTAATGAACATTTTTTCTTTGTTTATTTTCAGCTACATCTATGAAGATTAGGCCAGTGGGAGCTGAATTAGCCTCAGGATCAGGACAAATAAATCCAACAAAGGCAATTAATCCTGGTTTAATATATGATCTTGATATTAACTCATATATAGGCTATTTTTGCAAAGAAGGCTATAACAGTACAAACATAGCTTTACTCACTGGAAGCAAAATGTACAACTGTTCAATCATTCCAAAAGCATTAGGGGCAGATGGACTAAATTACCCTTCAATACACTTACAACTTCAAAATCCAAATGAAACTGATATTTCTGCAATTTTCTATAGAACTGTGACATATGTTGGGAATGGCAAAGCTGTGTATAAAGCAATACTTAGGGGACCAAAATGTCTTTCTATAAATGTTGTGCCAAATATTTTGTCATTTAGTAAAGTAAATGAGAAAAAATCATTTACAGTTGAGTTGAAGGGGAAATTCACTAGAGATAAATCATGGTACATTTCTAGTTCTTTAGTGTGGGGTGGGAATAAACCTTATGTTAAAAGTCCTATCTTAGTTTATAGGCCATTAGTTAATACTGTGTATTAAAAGCTTAGATATTGTTTCAATAAGATACTAACAGATTTTGAATAATTTGTTTTGCATCATTCCAAATTTTTTTTACTTACTGTTTCAATAGATGTAATTTACTCGCAACTGATATTCCCGAGGTAGGGGAACAAGAGCTGAAAACAAATCCGCCTAAGGAGCTCACGTCTGATTAGCTAGTTAATGAGAGGGGGTAACAAGTTCAAAATTAAATTATTTCAAAACAACTAAAACTTTTGAAATGTTCAAAATATAGGAGCACATATATTTTACATCCTCTTCTAATATTTACTCTTTAGCTAGCAAAAACATAATTCTCACAAAACTTGTAATGTTTTGTTGCCGTTGCATCATGATATATCTCTTACTGAAAATTAAAAGATGGCTTGTTTATATATTAAGACAAAAAAACAAAAAAAAGGAGTGCACCTTTACTGTAGAGATTGGCCATCAACAAATCGATATTTTTCGTGCAACTTCATGTCTGGGGAGTTTAATGGTGGCCTTTCAAATGCAAAAGCTCTTTCCTTCGTTTCCGAGCCTCTGCCGTCTTTTCGCTAGAGCAGGTGATGGATTCTTGAGATGTCTTTTCTGAAGTATTTCCTCTATGTCCCGAGGTACAAGCAGGGGTATCGTCGTCTTGTTGATGATGAGTGTCAATATGTCCAGAGGGACCAGTCATAGGGACCATTTCTCTAGAGCGCTGTCGCCTTCTGTCAGATGCACACGAGTCTGGTGGAAAACCAAGCACAGCATCCGTCTCGGTTTCCTGGGTAGTTGCTGCTTGACTGTTGCCCGTGTTCATATATGATGTACTACACTGATGGGCTGAGGAAGTCTCGGCATGTTTTTCAGTAACGGTAGAGGCCCACGGAAGAAATGGATTACTTTGAGGATGAAATGGGATCAAGCAAGGGAAGGGAAGTATGTATAGTGGATTTCCTGGATTCGAAATCTGTTGTCTGTTGAAAGAATTTAATTCGCCGGCAGTAGGTGAAGGCACCACTGATGCAATATCAGAAATATTTTGAGTACTACATTGTAATAGGTTGAAAGGTTGAACGATGGACGGCCAAAAGAAAGGTAATATAGTTGGCTGATTAAAAAGAGAGGCCGGAGCTGGAGTCGGAGTCGGATTTGGAGCTGGAGTTGGACTTGTAGTGGAGATTTCTATTGGTTTCGACCTAGAAGCACCATCTGTTTCCTCTGCTTCAGCCTTCTCTATTCTAGACATCTGCAGAACGCCAAAGTCATTCGTTATGTTTTGTCACAAGAGACTGTTCAGGTGGATCATATCTCTCTTTCATATTCTGAATTTCTAAGTTGATAATTTCCTCGATAAAACCAGGATTACCTGTCGTCTTAAGGTAGCATTTTCGTTCTTCAAAGAATCGAACTGCTTAGCTGCCAGCTCCTTTTTCTAATTGTAACAAACATCATCCAGCAAAATATGAGTTCGCGGAGATTTGTAGCATACCATAAAAGAAATGTAATAGTAGGACGAGTATCTTAAGATCATATGGACTAAGTTATGCATTACTTTCACAACCAAGTTGTTTGTCAAAACTCGGATAATACAAGAGAAATTCTGAATACCTTCTTCAGATTGTTGTTCTCCGATGAAAGATCAGCTGCTTTTCTTGTCAATTCTTCATACATTGCCTAAGAAGAAATAATTACATGAGCACGATATGTTCTGTCAGACGAACACAAGAAATGCACGACTTTACATGAAGTGCTATTGCATTAATTAAAACCTTGTCATGTCATTAAGTACTCTATTAACAAGTGAACAGGATGCAGACGTAATTTCTAAAATATAGCTTCCGCAGGAAGATAAACAACAACCATAGAACTCGAGTTAGTTAATTGAGATTCGCTTATAAACTGATGTTGCCAAAAGAATCCCTCAGATGAACATACCTGTCTCCGGCGAATTGTTTGCCTAGCAGACTCTCTATTTGCCAACACACGAGAGAGTCTCCGTTCTTCCTTCTCCTCCTGAGATTACCAAAATCAAGCAACAGTGTACGGACACCCTGAAGGATATAAGATGGGAGATAAACAATTTTCAGTACCTCAGTCAAATTCTGCCTCGATCTTCTGCTGGCAACTGGTGGATAGTTCAGAACATGTTGAGGACTTGTTTTTGGTTCAGATTCATGCTCGGACTGTATCGTTATTACATGTTCCTGTTAAAAGCAAAAGAATTACTCAACTCCTCCAAACGATCTGGTAATAGCATCAAAAGTCAATATATCTGTCTTCTTAGATAAACATAACAAAATACTTTATTTTTCCTTTTGAAGAGTGTCGTTTTCCTTTAAATGAGAGTTAAATGCTCATCAAGAAACTGGATTAGGTAAAAGTGATCATTTGTCTTCAGGAAAGTTGTTAGAGACGGAAAAATCCCGTCTACAGCTAAAATTAAGCCCATATTGCACTAGACAACCTACTCTTTAACCTTTGCCTTCTACACAAGAGAGAATGCCCGCAATTCCACAACAATTTTAATGATAAACTTCATCTGCTTGATCGAGCAGTTAAATAATGGAAATGGTGGGCTAACTTCCTCTACGAGCAACCAATAATTCACAACAGTAAGTTCAGATAGGTTGCCTCAAGAAACCATTCTTGTCAGTTGTGTAAAGTTTCAAGAGCCAAGCAGCACAAGGACATATGCTTTTTTTTTTTGTTATCTAAATTCTGCTCTATTTTCCTACCATAGAGTAAACTCATTTAGCAAAAATTCAATAAAGAAAACAGTATTAGAATCATTCAAAGTGAACACCTCGCATTCTAGTCCTTTGAAACCTCCTACCTTGTGAAATTCTTAGTGGAAGGAAACTTACAGCTCTTTCTAACAGATTTCCACTAAACTGGCGTACTATACCAATGGTGGAAGGGAAATGGAGTGGTTCCGGAGTAGCGAAGTAGTCATTGCAATGACAAATTCTTAATATCAAGCATCCATGATGAAGAAGAGAGCTGCGAAGGGATCTTAACCTTGATCTTCCTAGTTGAATGACTTCAAGAAATTGAAACTCAAACTGGCATCCCGAAATCCTTATAGCAGATTTAAATTAGAATATGATATAGCTTTATCTATTTCTCCGTATGGAAATGTCGAAATGCTATACGGTACTGATCAGACATGTCATTTGATACTGCTCATAAGCAAACATGACAAGGTAAGTGTTTTTCATGGTTGGTGGCCAGGAAAGCATGCCTCACGCATGAAGCTTTTACAGAAAAGGGGCATAAAAAAAGCCCCAAGATAAGTTTTATGCCAGGAGGCAGAGGAAACCAACAGTCAATAAGTGTCTAACTCTTTCTACATTGCGAAGTTACAGCACAGTTTAGGGGTCTATTCCATAGTATGAGCAAGGAGGAATGGAAATGCCATAACATACAGGAGACCTTCTCAGCTGCTGGAATAGAAGTGGAGGCAGTAAGATACATACATGAAACTGTAATGTCTGAGTTTGAACTTCATGATTCATCAATGCTTTGAAAGGATGTTTCCACCTCCTATAAAGAGACGAAAACAATGAGAGAAACCCCTACTTAGGATTTTCTTTTCCAGCCATATTTTTGATTCTACACTCGGGAACTAACAGTTTTCAGGAGTAAATACACGCAAACTAAAGAGTAGTATTATCCATTAGATATAGCTGATATTATGAGGATGGGCATACACCCAATTACAGCAAGAATATGCTAGATAATCCTGATCCATCTTTTCTGATGAATTGTTTCTCGAATTCTGCCCGAGCATGGTATAATGCTAGATAGAAACATACATTGAATATGCCAGTGTGCATGAAATTATAATATAGAGTACTAGTTTTACGATAGGCACTTCGCACAAGTATCAATATCAATGAGTATATAACTACAAAAATTAAAAGATATTATTAAATAATTTCCTCGAGCTTTAAAAAAGTTAAAGGAAATGTGTAAGCTCTCACTACATGCTCTCCATTGATTTATTTGGACCACCAGCAGTCCCACAAACCCAACTACGGATCCACCACTGCAATTAACCAATGAGAAACCGACTGATAACCTACGGCTACTATTTACAACGGCTACTATCTCCTCCCTCACTGCTGCACCAGTAACCACCCATACTCAGACTACATCACTAACACTCACCTTCCCACAAACACAATTTTCTCGTCATCATGCAGCTGAACATGAGAGTCATTTCATAGAGGTCCATAACCATAGCCAAGCTAATGATCCAAAAGGAGCGGGTTTTCCACAAAAACAGAACGGTTTTCTTCAAGCGCAGAAAGACCAATCTTTGGCCCCATCACCGAACAATTCCTCCCCACTTAAAAGTCTCATCCCATTTCAGTCCTCCTTCGCGCATTAATCAAAGCTTTAATGGCATGCAAAGCTTCCAGCCCTACCCAAAAAGCCACAGAGAAGAACAGGGGAACTAACAATCCAACCACCATTTCATATACTAACCTAAAAAATCATGTCAGACCAGCTAGCTCTTCTTCCCTTTTTCGGATAACCTTTGTGTCTGGGACAACTTTCGTGCACCTAGACTAATTCCACTAAATACCTATCACCTCCCAACAACAACAACACGTGTACAGGGTCTGGGGCAGAGTTACTACACTCGGCTGAACCAGTAGCTTTACTTGTACATCCGCCCCTGCTTGCAAAATTCCCCGAATTGTAGATTTCAAAAGTAAAAACAAGGCACCATATTTTGTCGTTTCAGCAAACACGCAACAACAACAACATACCCAGTGTATTTCCACAAGTGGCGTTTGGGGAGGGTAGAGTGTCTTGGACCTAACCCCTACTTCGTGAAGATAGCGAGGTTGTTTCCGGAAGACCTCGGCTCAATACATGACAAGGCAGTTTGAAAAGGACAGTACATGGGTAAAACAAGGCTTAGCAACTTAGACATAACAAATAATAGAGAAAGCATAACAAACCATACAGAGCAAAATAATGTGATAAACAAAGCACAACAACGTCGTTTCAGCAAACGATAAACAAAACTATTCACTACTCAAGATTTTCATTTAAACGGAGAGCTTAAGAGGCTACAGTTCCAATCATGGAAGTCACAATGTACAATAATCATCGAGTTGATTTCTCGTATAGTCACTCAACTAATAGCTATTATCTTAGAAAAACACTTCCCTTATTGAAGGAAATTTGAATCGAGAAAGAAAAGTGATTTCTCAGAAATTCGAAGAACATTAAAAAAGTGGTTTTCACTTTTTTGCACCAAACAACTGACAAAAACTCTAATTTGTATTCATGCACAAACACAACTCCAATTTTCAAATATCATTTTTCAAATTTGAAAACAAAAACTACTTTTTTTTTCCAAATACTCATACAGCTTCCATAGCCAATCGCCAACTATTACCTGAACACGACCAGATGAGAAATCAACTCAATAATCATCATACAAATACACAAAATCGCATATGACCAATGCCTGCATACATATACACATATCATCATAAAATTTACCCATTTCAACTCAATGTTCAGTCCAAAATCAAAATTTCAAAACACACTCTCACACAATATACTTACAAAATCACAAACTAGTTGGAATCGACTATAATAAATCGAAATAAACATGAAAAAAAGTTCTCATTCAAAAAAAAAAAAAAAACTACCTCAGAGCGACCAAATGGTCCTGGAACTGAAAATTCATCACTTCTACTCCCTGGATGAGCCAAACAAGCCAATGCTTGTGCTGCTTCCATTTCAAAATCCACCAGTTCACCTTTTCCATCTCCACCAGCAAACTTCCCTTCCTCCGCCTTGCACGGCGGCGTGAATTTGTCCTTCATTTTGAAAAGAAAAACAAACTGCACACCAAAAAAAATTAAATTTAAATTAAAAAGTGAAGAGAAAAGAGCAGAAATAAAAATTAAAAAAAAAAAAAGAGTAGTGAATGAGTGACACGTGTCATGTCAAATCAGAAAAAAATGCACACTCCACTATTGTACTGTATCACCAAAGACCACGTGTGTGACAATGTCACATATTGAGGCTTGGCACATGATGGCAATGTGGCGGGGCGCGGATTTGAACTCCCAATGACGCACTCATTCATAAATCGGTTATAGATATAAACAACGTAAAGAAACATAAGTAAAAGAGTTAGAGTCGAGAGTCGAGTCAATTCATGTACTTTATCATTTTCATGGAAATGATTTGAACTCTAACCCGCACTTATTCATGAATTGGTTACTATGTAAACGTAAAGAAACATAACTAAAAGATCTTAGAGTCTACTCGAAGAAATAGTCGATTCATATACTTTATGGTTGACGCTCAATTCGCAAAAATTCAATATGTCCTCTTTTGTTTTGCTCTACGCAAGGTCCCGATCACTCTGATATTGCTAAGTGTTACGGCTTTTTATAAAGAATGAAGAGCTCTTGTTCATTTAGAAAAATGAACGAAAGAAAATATACTTAAAAAGACCAAAAAACAATAACAAAAACAAAAATTGTTATAGGTGCAACAAAATTCTCAATAATTATTTTTTTTAAAAAAAAAGAAGATCTAATCTTATGCTATTATTTTATACTATATGATTGTACCTGATTAGGAAAAGATTTTTTAGAAAAATACTTTGAAAACTTATGATATAAATTTACTAAAAAGAAAGTATTTACATAAAATAATATATTTTTAATTATTTGTTGCATGTTGTTTAGTCATCATAGAATGAAGAGAGAGAAAAGGTGGGGAAAGTCTGACACGTGACCAATTGAAATACTGACACGTGGAAAATAAAAAGCGTTAATTTCGTAAATACATTGTATTTAGAAAGCTTCGAATATATCTTTGCGGCGCCTTTTGTTGTGTTACATGGCTCCAACGTGGCTAAAATATTTACCACTTACTCATTCTATATTAGATCGACACTTTCTATTTTATTAATAAAATTTGTTTAAACTTTCAAAGGTCATATTAATAGTAGGGACAAAATAAGAAACAAATAATTAGTTATATCCTATTTTAGTAAGTGATTAAGTATTATATTTATAAGATGATCATCTAATATGAAACGGGAAGCGTATATAAAAAGGAAAAAGAGATTGAATTAATCCAAATTAAAATAACCAAATTATTATAAACAATTAATAATAGTACAAAAGATATAGCAAAAGAAATTAGTGGAGGGAGATATTTTTCTTTTGCTTTTCTTGATATATATATATATATAAATTAAATTAGCTTTCTATTTATGAAGAAAAAAAAGCTTACTTGCAAGCTGCTTTGTATGCTACTTATCAGCTATTCATTCGTTCCATTTTATATGTCACATTTTTACTTTATATTTGTATTAAGCAATGATATAATTTTATCCTTTTATTCTTATTTATTTATTTAAAATTCAAGTATTCAATCGATGAATATAAATTAATTTATTTTGATTAATTAATTTAACCAATGAACGGAATCAATTACTTAGTTTTTCTAAGTTGGTCAAATATAAGTAAAATGCTAATAACTCACAAGGATAAAAAGGAAACAATATGTTAATTTATACATTAATTTTATAAAATGATAAGTATAATAAATGAACTATTTATAGAAATGAATAACATATAAAATAAAACGGAGATAGTACTTCATAAGCCACTTGTCAACTAGTATTTTAGTAAGATGCTTGTAGAGTTATTTTTCGTTTAATTTATTTGTCCACTTTAAACCAAAACTCTCTTATTAAAAACGACAATTAATATAGATATTTTACTTTAATTTATATTAAAATCCAATTCTTATTAAGTTTTAATCTAGTTGTTTTAATCACTTTATGCCAATTGGAATTTATCATAGTGAACTACGTAGGACATTATGGTGGAGGGATGTGGCCCCTTCTACTGCTGCCACGTGGAAATAAAAAAAAGGGTAATTCCGTAATTAGACTCAACTTTAAGGTTTTGATTCTATCTTTGCCGCCTTATTATTATTATTATTATTATTATTTTATCTTATTTCTTACCTATTTACGTAGCAACGACGTGTTTAAATTATTAACCATTTATTTCTCTGTGAGTTAAATATAAATTAATACTTCAAATTAAAATCAACTATATAAATCCCATAATGTTTAAACAGAAAGAAAAAAACAAACTAACCTCATAGTCGAGAGTTGATTAGGTTCACGTGAATTCAGTAACTTTTTTTTATATATATCCTGTTTACGTATCAAAAAAGTTCAAATAAACATGTAGATTATATAATAATTTCAAATCATTATAAAAAAATAACCATAACCTTCAAATTTCAGATTCGTCTCTATACAGAATCGAAGTTTGCGTTGCTTCCATTTCACAATCCACCAGTTCATCTTTGTCGTCGTCGTTGCTACCGGAAAACCTCTGTTGCTCCGCCGTGCACAGCCGTGTTGTTGAATTTCCGATGTGTTTGGTGTTCTTAAGGTATAAAAGAGGATAAAGGAGAAAATGAGACTGGAGAAAAAAATAAAGCGGTGAATGAGTACAACGTGTCATTGCCAGATCATAAATATAGGTACAAAAAAAGCTGTATGTATCTATAAGTACACGTGGAGGCCACACGTGCGAAAGCTAATATTGGTAGTAGTACTTCTAGCACAACACATTCATCCATTTCGATATATATATTGGAGCACGATTATATTAAACTTCGCACTGTGTAGGATTCATTCAGCAGAAGCGCACCTGATTTATCTATATCCGACACCATCTCATTGAGACTAGCCCTTTCTTAATAAAATTGAAAATATTATAATGGGTTGAGTAGAAATCGGGTTGGATTTTGATCCGCACAAGTTTATTTTGGGCTCAAATGGACTAAAAAATGAGTTGGATCTTGACCCGTCCAATTTGATCCGATTAATTTCAATAATTTAACATATTGATAATTAACTTTTATAATCACAATTTAAATTTTGCTCAACAATTTTTTTTAAAAAAAGTAACAAATAAATAGATAAATTCCAAAAGATGTTAAATAGATAATAATTTATACCTTTAAATATAGAATATACCTAAATAAAAAATTTTAAACGGCTTGAAATTGGAGATTGAATTGGGCTCAATTGAGAATTCTCCTCAAATGTAATTAAACTTGAATGGGTTGAGATTGAACACAATTTAAAATTATCTTGAGCTCAACCCTTAAAATTCTGGACAGGTTGAACTGGTTATATATGTTTGAGTTTATTTTGACACCCCTAAGTCTCATCATTAAACTTGGTGATTGTGTCGGTAATTATGTCTACTAGGCTAAACAAATGAAAGAAATCATCTTATGTGTTTTTCTTTCCGATGAAATTTCAATTTGATTATTAGGTTATACTCGAAAGAAACATGAGAGATATTACTGCTAGTTAGAGCCGTTAATACAAACTTTATCAGTTAGTCACCCATAATTTAATAGAGTTAGCTCCAAAAAAACTTAGTTTAATCTAAAAATGAGATTATTTAGCCCAATTTAAATAATTCTTGGTTCGCGAAACTTAGAGCAAAATTGAATTGATTTAAATTAAATGAAAAATATTTAACTAAGACTATAGTTGCTTCTGAATTTTATATACGAGCTACTACATATTATCACGTCAATAAACACCCCTTTGTGTCCATAGCAGTAAGTTAAATTCTGCTGTGTGAGAACTGTGAACTATGAGCTACTCAATATTCTTCTATATTATGTGTATTCGCGGGATTAATTTGGAAAAACAGTAGGAATATGCAAGGACATAACTCATACACAAATGTTAGAAGTACAAATAACTGAAGAATAAAGGCATTTACATTTTTGCTAGAGTATATTGTAGCAGGAACACAAAATTTAAGAAAAAAAGACTCGAGTTCAAGAAGACTTGACAAGTACATTGTTGAAAACTGGGGAAGAACAAGTAGGCGAACAAAGAGCGTCTAAAGGTCTAGGAGTTGATGATGGAGAAGGTTTAGGTGAAACATTAGTTAGTTCCAAGGCTTGCCATCTTAGTTCAGCAGGGTAATCAGCAATGCAGCCAATTCTTGGACCAGCACCTGTTGACCAGACTCGAGATAGTTGATGGCCTAGTTGATATGATTTTGAAGATTTCTTGGAATTGATCCTTTCTAGTATAGCAGTCTTTGGTACTTCTGTTCGCGGGCTGTGAAGGCCGCCTGAGAGTGTTCTCTGGTAGCAGCTAGTTGGACTAGTTGCAGCTTGTGGTGATTCAATTGATTCTGTGGAATGCTCTTGCTTCTCTTCTTTCACTGATGGTGGAGGAGTTGAAAGTTTTGGCGGACGTTTGTCAACAGATTTTATATTTACATCTGTGGAGGTGTCATAGTCTTCATTTGCCTTTTTTATCTGATGACAGATTCACAAAGATGAGGATTATTTAGACAGTATGGTAAAAGGCCTAGGGACCTAGTAAAACACTGCCTCCCTTAGTATTGAAGGTGAATCCAGGCCCAAGCCTCCAGCCCCGTGGGGGGATTCAATGTCATTTTGAAGAGTTCAAGCAACATAGTTTATAATAGGCTTTAGGGAATAGAGGACTATGGATACAGAAGAGAAATATGGATGTAAGACTAGACACATGGATAATCACTCACCTCAACTTCATCCACGTTGACTCCGTGTTCCTTGAGAATCGATAAAAAGGTTTCAAGGCTATCATCTGATGGCCGATAATGGCCACTGTAAGGTGAAATAGACTGCAGAAAAAGAATGTCAGAGTGTTGCAGCAAGGCAAAAGAGTCTGTATAACAATTATATGGTGTAGAGTACTGGAGTTGCTAGGGGATTGCGAAAGAATTATATCACAGAATTATTAGGATCATATATATCCGACAAAGGTAAACATAATCTACTTGATTAACTTGATGTTTAATAGTAAAAGATTTACGATATTTAGATCAATTTACCTTCACTGTCCCGTCTTGTACTACTAGTCTTCCAGCAGCTAAAGCAGCCCCACCAGCCAGAAAACTGGAATGATGAAACATTCCTTTCTTTTTCTGAAAGACATTACAGAATAGTAAGAATAATGAAGTTATATTAATAAAGGAAAACAAAAGCAAGAAATTTATGCAGCAACACTATACCACTCACCTCACCAGCATATAGTCTTTTTGATGTGCTCATCACAAAGATCCATTTTGCCCCTTCAGGGCCTTTGGTTGTGTCAAGAAAAATTCCGGTTAGCTTATGCTGTATTTGCCCGCCAGCAATTATGTATTCATAATGTTGCCTTTCTTGCTGATTACAAAAAAATGAAGAAGAAACAATTAGGAGTTGTGTGCTAAGACATGCATAACAAGGAATCAAGTTAGATCGTGTATGACGGAGCTGTTGGTGCAAGTATTTTAGTAGACATATGTCTGTTGCAGTGCGTGATTGATGCTAAACTATATGATATGTAGATCATAAGTAACAAAAGATTCAGCACATACAGGTCCAAGATACTTTATGCATTGTTTCTGAAGCTTAGCTCTTGGACATTCTTTGAGATCAACCTTTCTGCCATCTCCAAGATCCAACCTGCAAATGCCTAGTCATTCTAAACTACCCAGACTAAAG
The DNA here is from genome assembly GCA_022817965.1 of Solanum lycopersicoides. NCBI lineage: Eukaryota > Viridiplantae > Streptophyta > Magnoliopsida > Solanales > Solanaceae > Solanum > Solanum lycopersicoides. The sequence continues at coordinate 3,729,107 of CM040626.1, forward strand.
CTTATAACGTTTAACTGGTATCACATGCATTGTCTCAAATGTAAATCTTCATGTCGTCAAAGTCTATGTTGTATAACTCCAAAAATGCACTACTTTTGGAGGATATAGACTTTGGCGACCTGAAGATTTACATTTGAGACTGTTTCAGCATTCAGTTTCCTTACCAAAAGAAGAAGGGCTGGCCAGCATCAGTTTTACACCATTCTTCATAATAGATATGCATGTTATGTCCATATCGATGGCGTGGATCAATCTACAGTTACCACAACACAGATCAAATATCATATCTCATTAATAATGAAATTGAACAAAGCAAGAGCGGGCAACAGAGTAAAAAGGACAGACTCACAGCCTCAATCCAGTGTTGAAAAGCTAATGTCTGAGCTTCAGCATCTTTGGATAAACCTTTACCAACCTGACCAGAATGTATATATAGTTAATACTTGTTTGGTTTTTCCAGTGCGAAAAATAATCCTGGTATAAAATTTTGCATTACGACTACAAATTTTGATTAGTACAACAATAATATATTCAGTATAATACTCAATATAATTCTACTAGTGGAGTTTTCGGATTGTTTTGTTTGTAGCATAGAATAACTCCACATAGCTATATCTTCAAAACTTTATGTGGGGACTATGCTAAATACTACACAAAATAAATAGTGGAATATGAAATATTACCTAACATGACAAAAACAGCTTTAAATTATGGGACCTTGTGCTAGTTCTAGTAAACTAAAAGAAAAGCAAATTATATTATATTATAAAAACAATGAATAGTATATAATAAGATCTTTTAGTAAGTTTCAATTTTGTATGAACTAGAACTTGTACAACTATACCAATTGTAAAACTAATCCCTGAGCTTCGTATCGAGATCTATGCATAATTTAGCCTGTAGTTTTTTATCAATCATCTGCAAAGTAAAACTTTGTTTTATATTTCGGATTATCTATTATAATTTGTAAAAATAATTATCTTATATTATTTTTTATTTTAAAAATTCAAGACAAAATTATCTTATTTTACCTTTACTAGCAATTATTATTGAAGACAATGCCTCAATTATGGCTATGTTACGTAAAAGAAAATTACGACTAATAATTTGAGACTGAGAGTACCTTAGAAGCATTCAAGCCGACGCGATTCCACCGTGAAACGGCCGTCTCCGGCTTCGAGTAATCGAAGAATGAAATTGTACTGTGATTCAACCGAGCATAATCTATTGCTTGCCACCTTCGTACAAATAACACCGTCAATTTAACTAATTTTCACAGTTATAATAAATTAAATCGAGTTTATATTTTTAAAATTTTACAAAGAAAATATTACTTAGAAGATGCAATTTTTTTCACGTTAATATAAAAAAAATGAATTATATTTGATTAAAGTAAATTATTAAAACTCGTACCAAAGCTCTTCAGCTACCACAGCAGAGTCAGCTAACATACGCCGTGTACGATAACTCCGATAAACTTTCTGCAATCTCTTCGCGGCATTCGACGGCGTTTTTTCAACGGACTCAGAAAAATCACATTCCCGGCCTACATTTTCAGATACAGAAGGAGACGCCGGAAACGAAACCATACCGTTTTCACATTCTACACCAGCAGTAACCGGCGAACCAAATCCTTCGAGTTCCGGCATGTCGTCGGAGCTCCGAAAATCGGGAATACGGAGCTCCGTCAGTTTACAACCCGACATGTCAATGAGTTTTCGATACGGAGGAAGAGAACTAACCTGTGAGGAAGAGATGTTGAGATCAAAATTTGACACGCCGGTAGTTTCGACTTCCATTGAGAGAGAGACTCGGTCAAATAACTGCTTCTGCTCTACTAATGGCCTTGAGATTCGGACAACGAACGAAGTCCAGTGAGTGAGTTTTTAGAGAGAGAAAGTTGTAGAGAGAGAGAGTCGCCGGAGAATGAAACGGAGCACGAAATGTGTGGGACGAAGTGTGTGTATATATATATTTACAGACTGCGTTTTTTCGCCGGTAAGTCCACTTGTCAAATTCCACGCGCTCGAGTATGAAAATAGAGAGTTATACTCGCCCGTACGGACTTCGAATAAAGGGTTCTTTCGATTATTCCACTACTAAACTTTTGGCAATGGGCTCCACACAAGAAAAAAAAATTAATATACTAAAAACATATTTTAGTAAAAAAAAATTTCAAATTTCATATTTTAATTATTTATTTGTTATTATCTTCTTTGTATTAAAACATAAGATGGTGCTCGTTAGCTAAATATGTGTTTCAGATTGACATTAGGTGCGTGAAGGTCAACTTAATATTGAGATTTGTTTTAATATAAAAGGAAGAAATAGCTAATATATGTAACACATATTAGGCAAACATATCTAATTTTTCTTTTTTTTTGCGAGTTTCATATTTTAATGATTTATTGTATTGATTTATCTAAATTATCATTTTTTTGTGTTAAAATGCACAATGATGTTAGTTAATTAAATATGTGTTTTAGATCGACAATAAGCGCATGAAGGTTAACTTATGTTCGAGATTTAAAGGAATAATAATGTATAAAACTACCAAAGAAGTAGATAGTTTGTATGTGTTGTTTGTTATTAACTCCAAAAGTGTGCTTTCTAAAAGGTTAGTGTCTTTAAACATGTTAATCCTTTAAATATAATATATGAGGTACTATTTGATTTGTTATGGAATTTAAAAATAAAAAAATATTTATAATTTATGATTTAAAATGAATGTTAGATATTAATATCACTATAAATTATCTTATTATGTGTAAGATCAAAGAAGTTTAAAGTTTTAACTTATTTTTAACTATAAAAACAAAACTTCTTTTTGTAAGAAAAGAAATTGATATTATAAATTTGGAGATATATCAATTCAATTTTTAAATGAATTACATTATTGGACGATAAATTAACTTGAGTTAATAATAAATGATCATTCATTCATACGAATTGAACAAGTCAATTTTTTAGAGACTAATTTTATTATTTGAAAAAGTCTTTGTGTCAATAATTGTTGCTCAAACTCAAGTCTCATCCACAAGTCTTTGATTGTACGTGGTCTATTTTCAAAGTTACATAATTTGGACTTCAATAGGTCGTGTAGGACCATATATTATGAATATATGTGTATATCTTTATAATAATTAGTTGATTATTTTATCAAATAGAGTGATTTTAGATTTTGCCAAACACTTACATCTCTATCAATAAATACAATTCACTTGGAAACATCAAAATCCTTAGAATGTATAAATTTAGAATTCAGTCTAAATCATAGGTAGTGAATGATTCTTTGTATGAATTTATAAATATGTCATTGATGATATTACTAGAGTATTGATTAATCAGAATTGTGATAAGATGAATTTAACTTTTTTATCCTTAATTAAAGCTTTTATATTCGAAATCTGAAAATAAAAGTGCTTTTACCATCAAAGGATGTGGTGTAGTGAATGAGACTACTCCTTTCTTGACTAATGGTCTCGGGTTCGAGTAATGATAGGGAGTGTTTCCCCCAATTAGGGCTAGCTCTACACGGTGTGAATTTGAAATAGTTAGGCTCTAACGGTGTAAATTTAAAATAGTCGGACTCCAATGCAATTATTAAACATCGAGTGAAAGAATTAATTCTTCTTTAAATGAACCTTACACGATACGAATCTGTATTTATCGAAACCTAAGGAAGGAAAAATAGAATGAAACTAGAATGGCACATCTAAAGAGTAAAGAGCTATTGACTTTGATATTCTCCTACTTCTTTATTGCTTGTATTTTTCTTCTTTTTGTCTCATTTCTTTGCTTTCAATCCTCTAATATTATTTTTGTTTTTTTAAGTAAAAACTTCGATCTACCCTTATGTGCATATAAAGAAAGCACTCAAAGTCTATTTTGCAATTTTTGTACTCTAAATTAATGATATATATTACTTTTTATCAAAAGTTTGATTTAAGATTATAAATCAATAATTCACTATTATATATATTTATTATTTCTTCTATATAACCCTAATACCCTATGATGTGTATGTACCAAATAAAAAAGTCAAACTAATGTATAATTCTTAAACCCCCACCACCACCCTCACCCCAAAAAAAAAAAAAAAGATAGTAGCAATAGTATTTATGTACAATAGCTTTTCACTCAATTTGTGGCCTAACAATCAATAAAGTAAACTGAAAATTATAAAAGTTAAGGTCCAAATTTTAATAGAGATCTCTTCACATTAATCTAAGTCTTAATAAACGAAATTATTTAATACAAATCCTAATTGGATTCAATTATATCGAAAAACTTGTAAAAACTGATTCGAACATCATATTTAGAGGTGCATCGTATAAGTTACTTCCTTGAATTCCTTCTAAAAACTCATGAAATGAAAGTTGCATTACTCATTCATTTATTATTAATTAATGTATAACTTATCATCTGATCAAACGATAGGTAGTTTATCCTATTATATTGCCAAGTACAGAAGTAGTCTTCACGCCCTGTAGTATGCGCGTCTATTATTAGCTTGAAATTTAAGAGAACAATATAGTAACATTAAAAGACAATATAATAATACAAAAATCCAAAAAAATTCCAATAATAATAATAACAAAATAATTGACAACAAGTTCCAAGTCGTTCTTCTTCCCTCCGATATTTTGTACTTTATTTAAAATTTGACTAATTTAGATTTACGTTAGAAAATTTATTTTTTTGAAAAATAAAGTACTTCTTAGTAGAGATGACTTTACATTCAGAGAACTCAAATCTAAAATCTCTAATTAAAAATAATGAATTACGTAGTACTTATCACAATTTTCAATGGTCAAGTTATCTTTTGTTACAATTATATAATCACAAAAAATCAACATCTAAGGGTTTGTTCGTGTGATCAATAAAGTGATTGAGAGTCATTAAATTTATAATTCAAATCTATTCTTTAAAATTAATCGAGATGCATGAAAGTTGATGTAAACGAAGCAATCATCCGAATTAAAAAAAAATAAAAATCACAATGCTTACTTTTCTACTTTTCCACTCTATATTGTCTTGGTCAAGCCTTGCTGGAAAAGTGATGTTTTTTTATTTCTACGTTGCATGGGTCAATTTTAAATCTATTGTAATGTAATTTTATTTTTATTTTTATTTTTTTGGTTGGTAAATATTTAATAAAGTAGCCAGAGTAGACCAACTTTTTTTCTTTCCAATATTTCAACATTTTAAAAAAAAAATTCAATGATTTAATAGGTCACGAATATAATAATTTCAATTCCAATTTGGAGACAAAATTGTGATAACGATATCAAATACTAATTATTATTATTTTTTTACCAATGAGCAACTCGTGATACTATTATAATGTCAAGCAAAACAAAAAAAGAACATTTACATATTATATTTTTCTAAGACAGTTGTAATATCAGACATTTAAATTTTCCAAGTTTCAACTGCCCATTAAAATAATTTCCATTAACTAATGTTAAATCAATTGATCATTTTTCTTTCCTATTAACTATATTATATATGTAAAACATGATTAAAAAATGGTTTGTTGACTCCATTGACCTAGCAAACAATAATAGAGAAGCTCATTTCTTTGACTACCATGTCAAACAATTAAATTCATTTGACTAGGTGCAATTTAGAGGGTCATGCTTTTTAGATTTTTTTTTCCTATTCGATGTTTAATATCCGTATCAATATTTCTATCAAATCTGCACCACGTATGATCCATAAAAGAAGGAGGTGCTCATTATCACATATAAAAAGAAAATGTCATACATAATATTGACAAAACTTTCTATTTTTCACTTTCTAACATCTCATATATATTCAAATTCACCAGTCTGATTAACTAATTCGAATCAAGTAGTAAATCGTCTTAGAAGAGTTATAAACGGAATTCTCTACTAACAAATATAATATTTTTTAAGGGCTTGATCTATAGAACTTCGAGTAAGGTGAAGGGATTTTAATCATTGTTATTATATGTAAAAGTACTTGTTATGAGAGATGGAATAATGATTTTATTTTTTTAAAATTCCTATAACGACTTAGATTAATATATAATAATAATTGAATTTACAGTTACTTATTTATAATACTTAAAGAAAATTTAATAAATTATGTATAAAATATCTTGATAAAAACTACTAAATTTATATGAATCGATAAGTAATATTATACATCCTTTGATTGATATTGTTGGTTACCTAACTTCAATTAATTTTGTAGACTTGAATTGGATATGCAGTTCTTATTTATTGTGTTTAATATTAGTAGGCAACTTGGTCCCTCTATGACAACAAATACTCAAGTAGGGACCAAATTACGGTGCATAAATTTGAATTGAATTGCATACCGACAATTATAAGGTTTGGTAAGAAAAAAAATTAATTGAAAGAACTTATATAATTTCCAAAAAAAAAAAAAAATATTGGCATTCTACTCCATTGCTAAAAATGAATAAACACAAGGGTGTAGATTCAATGAAATGGGAGAAAAATGGTGAGATTTTCGACTCAAATTCAATCGAAGGCTAAAAATATTTGGGGAACTTATATAAATTTCATTAGTTTAAAAGCTAATTATTCAGATATACTTTAGTTTGTGATATTACGTATATTATCATTAGATTTTAGTGTCTCCAGATACGTCTAGATACATATATCTCAAATACATGAGGTCAAACTTAGGTGTAATTTGTTCTAGATCTATTGTATTCAAGTGGATCCACATGTATTTGAGATACACTGCAAATCTCGTTTGCCTCCCTTGCCTCTCTCCTGTCTCGTTTGCCACTCTCCTATGTATCTGGTATCACAGTGCATCCATGAAAAGCATACGAGCGCCATTGTGCTGTTAGTATAAGCTAGAGGATCCACCAGTGAAACTTAGCTTCAAATCTAGCTAGAGTGTGATTTTCTTGTTTTTATTTTAAGTTTATCTTAAAGCTCATATTTGAGCTAAGGTGATATTAGAGCACCCAAAGTCTTCAAATTCTGGTTCGCCTCTAATCTTAGATACATATGAACCTTCCAGATACAGATAAATACGTATGTCTAGTGTGATTCACATATATTTATGATACATGCGAATCTCGCTCATCTCTCTCCCTATTTTTGTGTATTTTGTAGTAAAAATGCATATATTTAAGTGTACTGTCTTCAATATATGATAGAAAGTTCTTAACTAGTGATAAAATATGTAATATTTTGAAAGTATAGGTAATAATAGTATATATGATAGAGAAGTATGTCAAATTATGCAATTTTTCCAAAATATTGTAGATAATTTATTTCTATCAGTAAGTCATGGTGAGCAGATCATGATATATATGTTGGTTTGAGATAGCAAATGCACAGTGAAATAATCGAAGGTTGCGTAAAATCTAGTGCTCAATGAAATAAGAATAAAATCATAAAATCTTATGTTTGAATTTTAGTAAAGGTAAAAAAATATGAGATGATTTCTTTCTATTATTCAAGTCTTATGCAATATTTATTCTCAATGAAATAATTGAGATAAAAAAATTAAATGTCTTCAAAGGAAGACTTAGGTGAATCACATGTAAATTTATCCACAAACTACACATACATAAATTATACTCTAATAAATACTGATGTCATAGCAAATATTATATCTGTAAAATATGTAGCAACAGAATAATCCTTCTCTGTTTAAGCTGTCACCTTAATTTAATGAATTATTTTAAGTTTGTATATAACTAACTCCTCTCTGTCTTTTTCTTCTTCATTTTAAAGGTTATTTTATGTCGGGAAAAAGGATAAATATATCTTTGAATTATCGTAAATGATATACAATATTCTCTGTCATACTTTTGGGATTTGATGTCTCTGTTGTCAAAAAACTAAAGCGTATATGCCCTTCACTCTAACGGAAGATTAAATAGACACGTGGAGCAATCTTATCATCGATTTGATGTTGAGTCGGAATAAGTTTATGACACGTGTATGTCCGTTAGTATAAAGGGTATATATGCTCTAGTTTTTGGACGACAGGGGGACCAACATCCCTAAAATATGAAGAAGGATATCGACATACCATTAACAATAATTCAAAGATATATTTACCCTTTTTCCCTTTTATGTTTTATCTCAACAATATGAAAAAATTCAGTGTTAGAAGTATTCAAATCCATAAATTCACTACGAAACAAGGCCGGAACCAATTTGAGACTTTGGAAAAATTTAAATAGTATTCTAATGATCCCGTCTTACCTGATGATTAGGATTTGCTTTCCCTATTTAAAAAAGGAGATCTGTGTCACTCTCACTATGCTTCACACATGAAATTCTACGGCTTTCAAGGGCTCATCATAGCCCTTTTTGTGACTCGACTCAAGCTCATCATAACCTTTTTTGTGATCACGCTCATCATAACCTTTCCTGAAAGTAGACGACAAGTTTGAAATCTTAACGCCAGCATAATCATTGAAAGAACATCGTGTCAAAGGAATTGAACATATTAATATAAAAAAAAAAATTACTTATAATTTAGTGATAGAAACTTATATATAAGTTATGCAAACATTAGTCAAGCACTTTATTTGATATTTAATAATATATAATTAATTCATGATATTAATAATGTAAAGAGTTTTAATACGCATCAATACGATTAAAAATATAATTGTCTATCAAAAATTCCTTCCATTATATTTCATGGATAATATTTTTGTAGTTTTTTTTCTTCTAAAATTACACAGTGCATATTATTTTTAATAAACTAAACCAAACATAAAAAAAATAAAATCAATATATCTCTATACCATTATAAATAATTTAAATACACAATTTCTTTAGTTCGAATTCAAAATACCCTTTCCATTATACTTTGTAATAAATTTACCTTTAAATTTAAAATATTCACATGTCAAAGTTTAGAATTTAAATAAACACTCGAATATTAAATACCCAATTTTCTTAGAACCCCACCCATTAAATCGACCCGACCCGACCCGACCCATTTTCTTTTGTCCATATTGCAATTCACCCAAATAATTTCCCTGCAGATCTTCTTCTCCATATGATTATTTGCTCTCTCAGGTCAGTTTTTTTCCCCATTTTTCAAATGGACAATAATCTTCTATCTCCATTGTATATGATTGATTGAAAGTAGCTGATAGATACTAAATGTTGAATTTTTTTTAAAATTACTGTTTGGATTAGGTAATTGAAAGTAGTTGATAATTTAATAACGGATGAAAGTTAACCTCCGATGTTGAAATTGAAGTTTTTTTTTTATGAAAGCACGAACAAATTTAGCTATAAATGATATTGAATTGACCACGAAAAGTGAAAGAAGAGAGAGTTTTGTTTAATTTGCTTGTGATTCTGTATTGGATTTGTGGATCTATTTTGTTGTATATGCTAAATTTGGTGAAGATGGTAAAACACAATCCATTGCTTTTATGAATTACTAGTTCAAAGCTATGGTGTGATTTAGTTTGATTTCTTAGAAGATGTTGTTGTGTGCTAATTGGGGGAAAATTTTTTCTTCTCCAAAGAGAGAAAAGTGTAGTAAGAAGTTGGTAAATGGAAAAAAAATATATAATGCTAGTAGGATGAAAGTTGCAGGTTTCTAGTCCTTACGAGCAATACTCGTTTTTTGCGTTAACTAATGGAGTACATTGATAGAGTTCAACTAGGCTGCTACGATATATTCCTTTGTGTGAAGTATGCTATTTGCCTGCTTAGAAGAATCCCTTTGTCTGAGTTGAGGTAATAGATTTTGCATGGTTGGTTAATTTTAGAAGATGAAGTGGGCAACTCATTATTCGTACAAACGAGAGATCTCCATTTAGAAACAAATAGCGGATTCAGTATTTGAAGTTTATAAGTTTAGATTTTAGGAAATGTAGCTTATTGAGTTCTGATACGATTATAGATATAATTGTTTTGGCCAAAGCAGTTGGGAAACCGTAATCGATATTCTAGTTGTGCCTCTAATTGGAATTTTTCAGTTATATCATCTTTCATTTAGTTTTTTTTTATCCTTTTGATGATTTAGTTAATTTGAGATAAAGCTTAGGAGAAGTCTGTTTTTGCCAATTTCGGTATTCGGTGTTATGTGTTATTTAAGATTTTGATGGTCCTTTGAAAATAACTCTCTATTTACACGAGGTAGAGGTAAGGTTTGTGTATACTCTATCCTTCTCAGATCTCACTTGTGGGAATGCGTTGTGTATGTTGTTGTTAATTTTGGTATTGATATTTTACTTATATTGGATTTGGTCATATGGAACCTTTTTGTTTTTTTTTTCTTCAAGAAAATCTAAAATGATTGTACTGGAAAATTGGTTAGTGTTTGAAGACAATGATGCAGAGCGAAAATTCTGTTGAAGATTCGCTTCATATCCGCAAGCTAGAGGTTACTGATAAAGAAAAAGGCTTTATTGAATTGCTGAGACAATTGACTGTCTGTGATTCTGTTTCGGACGAGAAATTTAAGGAGAGATTTGAAGAAATCGCGAAATATGGGGATGATCATTGTATTTGTGTGATTGAAGATGTTCGATTAGGGAAGATTGTTGCGACTGGAAGTGTGTTTATTGAGAAGAAGTTTGTGAGGAATTGTGGCAAAGCTGGACATATTGAGGATGTTGTGGTCGATTTGAGTGCTCGTGGTATGCAATTAGGTAAGAGACTTGTTGAATATCTTGCTGATCATGCTCATTCAATGGGGTGTTATAAGGTAATCCTTGATTGCACTGAAGAGAATAGACCTTTTTATGAGAAATGTGGTTTTAAGAAAAAAGAGATTCAGATGGTTAAGTATTTTGTTTGATGAATAATTTTGTTCCTAAAAATACTGAGTTTATCATAAGATAAGTTTGATCGTTGTCATTTCGCGTAATCTTCTGTTTTCTTGTATGCCCTGTGGCTTTGTTTTAAGCACTCGTGGGATCGGGGGGACATAGCACGATTCTTCTTGGAGGAGGGTTGTTTGCCTGGGTGACTGTAAATGTGAAGTATTTTGTTTTTGACCAGCATGAATCCACCATAGTGCATTTCCGAAGTTATGAGTAATAGTAGTGATTTTTGTGGATTGTGTAACATATACTTATATGCTCTTGCTTAAAGTATTGGGTTCAGATAAACTTGATTACGATACTATGCATCAACAGTATGGTGGTGGAATAATGTCAGAAACACTGTTAGACAAAAGAAGTGATGGAAAACAATCCCAGCATGCAAATGGTGGAACGTATAAGAAGAAAGAAATTTGGGGTCAAACGCTAGCTAAATCGAACACATAGAGTGTGTTTGGTTGGGACAAAGTTATGGAAAATATTTTTCAAATCAACTCATTTTCCTCAAAATTAAGGAAAATGATTTCCCTTCAAAAATAAAGGAAAATATTTTCCAGAACTCTCCTCCAATTTCAAATTATATTTTTCTTTGGGAAAAACATCGATTTTTAAAAAATATTTTCAATTTCAAAATTTTGTTTTTTTCACCCGATCTCTGACTCACCCCTCACCGGCAAGCCCCCCCCAACCCCCCCCTACCCAAAAAATTAACCCACTACCCCCCACCCCAAAAAATAATAGTTTTGATTTAAAAAAATATTTTCAATTTCATAAATTATTTTTTACTCTAGTAAAAATAAAAGATGTCTCTCAAAAACATTTCATTCATAAATCAAACACTAAAAATCATTTCCGAAAAATATTTTCTACTCACCAACCAAACATGAGAAAATAAGTCTAAAATCTACTTGTTTTCCAGGAAAACATTTTCTAGAAAAACATTTTCCTTCATACCAAACACACCCATAGTTAAACCAGATTCTCTCTGAAAGCCAACACAATAAAAATTTGTCTTCAAAAGTAGAAACATTTTTCTTGCTGTGTTTTTCAAAGCACAAAATAACTGAGAATTTATATCATAATTTCTCATAAAACAATTCGGTTTCTTATTGATATATAAATATCCAACATAAACAAGATGCTAGGATTAGTTTTAGCCATGTGCCAAAAGGTTAGCAAAAGATACAACTGTGTTTCCTTTTATCCTGAGAAATCCATTTGGAGCCAACCCTCTGGACCAACCGCAACCTTTAAAACTCGGGGATGATGGGTCCGCTCCTCTACACTTCTCCACCGAAATACTAGGTTTAGTTCTCTTGGCGTAGAGCTTAGGTAAAACTAGAGGTGTCAAAAATGAACCTAAACATAGCCTATGTTACATAGGTAATTCGCCCAACCTGCTCGAATTTTAAGGGTTGGGCTCAAGATAATTTGAATTAGGTTGAATCTCAACTCATTCAAGCTTAACCCATTTGAAGAGAAGTCTCAATTGAGCCCAATTCAATCTCCAATTTCAACCCGTTTTAAAACTTTTTATTAAGATATGTTTATATATTGAAGATATGAATTATTATCTATTTCACATATTTTAGGATTTATCTATCAATTTGTTACTTTTTTAACAAAAAATTCTTGAGCGGAAATTCAAATTGTGATTATAAAAGTTAAATGTCAATATGTTAAATTATTGAGATTAATCGGGTCAAATTTAGCGGGTCAATACCCAACCCATTTTTTAGCCCATTTGAGCCCAAAGTAAACTTGGGCGGGTCAAGACCCAACCCGATTTCTATTCAACCCATTTAAATATTTTCAATTTCAACCCAACCCGCCCATTTGACACCCATAGGTAAAACAATGCAATGTGTTTCAAGGTCATTCTGCTTTTAGCTCAGAAAAATTCAGTTGTTTCTTTCTTTCTGGATAGTCCACCAAATGACGACTGATTTAAAGCTTGCACCGAGCCCAGAGATTTCATAGAAATGGTTCTAATGACCAATATCATCGCGAAGAGCTGCAAATTGTGGACCTAGAAGATGGACTGAATCAACCTAATGCGGAGCATCTGATCAACCTCTACATCTTAAAATAGGATCAATGAATCGTCAAATGTAACTTACGTAGAATCATTGCTCCTCTTCTGTAACAGTAAAGTTGTCTTCGTATGACCTATAGGTCACAAGTCCGAGTCATGGAATCAACCACTCATGTCACCCCCATTGGTCTTATCGAGCTGATGAAAGATAAAACATTAGGTCTATCTCTTCTGCATAAGGGAATGGCACCAATTGGCCTCTATTCTCTTCTGCAACATCATATTACCAACTGAAGTCTTACCAGTAATCGCCACATGAGCATGAACCTTCAAGGAAACAATGGAAACGGTTATTATCTCGTAAGATAATTTCTCTCCCCGTTATCATTGAGACAAGCTTGAAGAACGTATGGCAATCACCACAGATACGAAGATTCTTTATTATTCTGATAACATCACTAGGTTTCGTACTTAGTAAGCCATATGCAAGCGCGAGCTTCTCACTATGACACCCCACGAAATGCTCCTTCTCCTCCTCTTCGATGTCAAATAGAACATATTCTGTTTTTGGAACATAACCTACCTCCCTTAACTCCTTGCTCAGTTCACCGAGTTTAACGTATATGTTATCTGATATTGGATGATATGTATCTCCAACGAGAAACTCATGAACTATTCCATCAATCTCTATCCAACTATATGCAGGTATCTTCTGCATTCTTCTTTCGTTCATAGACGATCTGATCTTTTCTGAATCGTCCCATTTATTGTTAGATGCATATATGTTTGATAAATGAACATAGTTACCAGAGTTCCATGGTTCCAATTCAATCAACTGCTTTAGCACATGTTCAGCCAACTTGGTATCGCGATGTAACCTGCAGCCACTTAACAGAGCTCCCCAAATAACAGCATTAGCCTTCATTGGCATACTCTCGATCAACGAGTGAGCTTCATCCAGCAAGCCAGCTCGGCCTAGAAGATCAACCATACATCCATAATGTTCAATTGATGGTTCCAAAGAGTATAAGTGAGTCATGCTCTGGAAATATTTACGACCTTCATCAACAAGGCCAGCATGAGTGCAAGCACAAAGGAGACCGATGAATGTGTTTCCGTTAGGTTTTATACCAAGTTTCTCTACTTGACCAAAACAACAAAAGGCAGATTTTACGTACCCGTGCATAGCAAGACCAGATAAAACAGCATTCCAGATTACTCTATCCTTCACCAACATTTGTTTGAATGTTTCCCAAGCTGATACCATCCGTCCACATTTAGCATACATGTCGATAAGTGCTGTACCTAAAACAGCATTAGACAAAAACTCATTCATGTCCATCAACTTACTAGCCCATTCGCCTACTTCTAACGCTCCTAACCTTGAACAAGCAGAAAGTACACCAACCATTGAATAGCAATCCGGTCTAACATTCTCTCGTTGCATCGTGTAAAACACCCCAACGCCTCTTTAGGAAGCCCATTCACCGCGTAACCCTGTATCATAGCACTCCAAGACACAACATCCTTCTCTACCATCTCATCAAAACCTCACGAGCTTTCGCCATTTCCCCACATTTAGCATACATATCAACCAAACCAGTATTAACAAACACATTCCTCCCCATACCCATCTCCACCGCGTACCCATGTATCCACTCACCAGAACTTACATCCCCTACCCGACTACACGCAGACAACACCCTAACAAGAGTAAAACTATCCGGACTCAAACCCATCTCCAACGACCTCTGAAACAAACCAATAGCCTCCTTAAACTTCCCAAAATCAATATACCCCGTGATTATCGCAGTCCAAGATACAACATTCTTCTCAGGAATATCATCAAACATGTGGTGTGCATCATCAAGAAACCCACACCTAGCATAAAAACAAACCAACCCAGTCTTCACAAACACATCATAATCAAATCCCCCTTTAACAACAAGCCCATGAGCCTTAACACCCAATTCAAAATCTGATAACCTCGTGCAAGATTTCAACAAAAATGGAAAAGTAAAATTGTTAGGCAAGAAACCTTCATTTCTCATCCCATGGAAAAATTCAATTGATTGGTGAAAACAATTATTCGAAACCAACCCACGAATCATAGTATTGTAAAGAAAAATGTTGGGTTCTTGAGCTTGATTGAATACAAGCTTAGCATAATTTGGATTGTTGAAATTGTTCAAAGTAAATTTTAATAATAAGTTTAAAAGATAGTTGTTTTGATCAAAACCTGTACGAATAAGACGAGCATGAATGTGTTTAAGTTGATTGAATGATTGGAAACCATTGAAGAGAGCTGCTTTTAGCTCCATTAGAGCTTTGGGAGCAGCAGCTGAGAATGTTGCATTCATGGCTTAAACAACCATAGTTTTGAAAATTAAATTCATGTTATAGTACAAAATAGTAAAAGTGAAAATTGCAAGATAATGTATTTACTTACACGACAACTAATTTCCTAATTGAAGATTTTTTTCTAGCTTAATAGGAGTACTAAAAAGGTGAAATATTTTTCTTGATATAAAACTAACCATTACCATATTAAAGACGCATCAATTTATCAAGAATTGAAGTTTATGCGTTTCTACACCAACCACAAGTTAATAATAAGAATAATTAGTTAATTTTTAGGCAAAAGCTATTAGATTTTTGGAAATCCTGAAATTATATTTACATTCGCTTCCGCGTCTGACGGGCTGCAATTTTTTCCTAGAGAAATTACTATACAAAGATGAGCACTAGGAGATGACAACAATACTACTATGCCTTAGTCCCAAACACGAACCAAGAGAACGAAAAGATCAAAACAAATACATCTACCTACATTACAACAGGTGTGTACTAGAGGGGTTTGCAAAGAAATGTTCCCTTGAAGCTAACTTCGATTTCTTGAAAGGGCTACCAATAAGACTACTCAGAATTGCTGGTGCTCCGCTTGGATTTGCCTGAGGAATCTTACGCGAAAAGATAACGTTATCCAGGACCATCATGTTTAACAAACTTCTGCAACTCTGAAAGACACAACAAGAATGTTTTAGCAGATGAGAAGATGTAAAAGTGTCTTGTCTATCTCATGCCCATAAAACATTACTACTACACAACAACATAACATAGTGTAATCTCACAAGTGAAGTCTGGTGTAGGTAAAGTGTACACATGCGTTACCCCTACCTCGTTGAGGTAGAGACCCATAACACATTACAAGCAAAAGGATTTGAATAATTGTTGGAACTTTAAGATCTCCATTAGGTGCCAGCAATTCTCTGCCTCAAGAGATACGAAGTCAGGATTTCAACTTTATGGGTTCTGGATTTTAGAACGATGACTTCAAAAGTGTTGATAACTAGATTCTAAATTTAATGTGTACATATTTAATAAATTTCTCAACACAACTACATTATTCAAGGAAAAGCTATTGGTTTCGACCCGTAGCTGAGCTTCTAACTCCACCCCTAGCCTAGGATGCAAACTATCTCACTAACTAGAAATATCCCGGTATGTAGAAACTACAAGTATGGTAAGGAGATGAACTTTGTTTATGTTAGAAGGCACATCAGGGGTTCCAATTGCGCACTCGGAAGCAATAAATCTGGATAGAGGAAGTCCCAGATTGGTATAATAGAAAACATGAAAATTTTGAGCAGCTCATAATTTATGGAAAGAGAGCCTTGGGAGAAGAGATCATTGGAATTTTATCATTTCTTGGGCAAGAACAATGATACTGCTTCATGTTACATTTTATCTGATAATCAACAGACTGAAGAAACAAGTCTGAGGAAACAGAAATAAATATCATACCTGAGGATTCAGAACATGCATGTGCCAGATAATATCACCCTGAACAATAATTAAGAAGTCAGTTTGAAACTAATTATATAAATGAAAAGTATCTGTTTATATATATATATATATATATATATATATATATATATATATATATATATATATATATATATATATATATATATATATATATTGCTACGAGGACGGATTATACATAAAACAGTCAAGCTGAAAATATGCAGTGTTCATCAATGATCAAGATGAGGAAAAAGAATGACTCTATGATTCAATCATCAATGATTGAGTTCCAGTATTCATAAGGAAATGAATCCATATGACATGAAGCATAACAAATCGATATGGAGTGGTGTTCCCAAGAACACAGCACAAAATCTGTGAGAACATTGAAAACGATAGAGAAATCAAATGATCCTAGCACTAAAGACTAAGAAAATTGGAAAAAAAAATAAAAATAGATACTGTATTGACAACGAGAACTAGAAAATAATTAAGAAGAAATTCACTGATTTATTCTACAACCAACAAGGATCAGTATGCACAAAATTAGAGAGTAATACTTCTAAATTGCACAGATTCACTCAGTATGCACAAAATTAGAGAGTAATACTTCTAAATTGCACAGATTCACTGGTCATGATCAGGTATATATGTTTTTATGCAAGTAAAAGGACGTACCTCTTTTATTCCCGGATTTTGCATCACTATGCCAAGAACACGGCGTACAAGCCCCTTGTAGACACGTTCATTTGTAGTACCATCACCATTTAGCCAAGGCAATATTGGCTTACACAAATGCAAACCAGTAGAGCGGAGATCATATGGTTCTTCTGGGTGATTTCTTGTGAGTGAACTAGCTTCAGTAGGCCGACAACCTTTTGCCTCATTGATGGTTTGCTTTTCACTTGAAGGTTCAACAACCGCTTTAGGAAGATTAAGAATTGTGACTTTGTGTACCTTATCAGAATTCCCACGTATTTCCTTCTGCAACTCCACATCTTTATGATTTTCTCCATTATGTGTAGCAGACTCCTCTTCTGTTTTAGCCTCAGAATCTTCACAAGGAGATGATGTAGCATCTTCATGAATAGCAGCCACTGGAATCAAAAAGTACTTGGAACGATATAAAGAATCAACCACCCGAATAGAGTCGTAAGCATTGACCTGCATTTTGTGTGGCCACTAGATGATTAGTTAAATAGAAGATGGGCCTTCTACTGCACTCTGTTCCATTCTCTATTAATTACATCACTAGCTATAGTGCCATCTTTCCTTACTCAAACCACATGTAAAACAAACACACTACAACAAGCTTAACAAACTACAACAAGCTTAATACATAATGTCATGGGTCTTATTGAGTTATAGTGGTTACCTCCACACAATATTGCCGAAGCTGGTCAGCAGCGATTAAGCATGTAAATCAATTTTATTCATACAACACATGGCCCAATGATATATTAATCCACAACACAAGAGACATACTAACACTTAACTGAGAAGAACGCCAACACACCAAACTTAAACTCATGAGCAATCTACAAGTAATACAAGAATATTGAAGTACATGTTCATGACAACTATGCCAATTTGGGTGCCTAGTCACATGATTCATTTTTTAACCCACCAAAAGTTTCCATATCACTAAACCAACTCAAGACATCAGGGAACTCATCAAAGCATTTTGGCCTCTCAAATCATATTTTCTTCTCTTTCCAACCCCTGTCCTCATTGTACATCATGCTTTAACAAAAAAATCAGGCTATATATGGAAGATTCTTTATATAAACAACAATTTTCTTAAGACTCCCTCTATCCCATTTTATGTGGCACCCTTTGACTTGGCACGGTGTTTAAGAAAAAAAAGGAAGACTTTTGAAACTTGTGGTTTAAAACAATCCTTACATATTTGTGTAGCTGAGTTTCATTTCATTAAGGGTTAAAGAGGAATTTAAAAGTTAAACTAGTTTATAATTATAGTAAGGTGACATTTTTTTGGGGGCAGACTACAAAGGAAAGGGTGCCACATAAAATGGACAAAGGAAGTATCATTTGACACTTTAAACCAGTATATTCATGTTAAAACATACCAAATATGCCATTATTCTTAATTACAATACAATTTGGGGGCTACGGGGAATTTCAAAGTAATATCCATCTGTTTTCAGGAGCAATCAGTCAGTGTCATATTAAGTAAATTCTCAAGATTCAAGGCATAAGTGACAAGACAAACACTCTACACAGAAAAGTAAAACACACAATGAAGAGACCTAGAGGAGTTTCAGGCAAAACTAGTTTACACTCAACACAAGTGAATCCACATTGACCATACCATTACAAGTATCCGTTTTAAAAGCAAATGAACCAACAGCTTCTATTTCTTCTACAAGAAAGACTCGTTTTAAAACAATCCATTTACTAATATTTCCTATTCAGTAAATGAGTGAGAAGTCTTATTTCACAAAAATAACATCAGATAAACTATAACTGAGGATTTTATCAGAATTCTTTCATAACTCTAAGCAGGTGCATGAAACTTCATCAGATGGTGCAAACAACAAGGGAAGATAGCTAATTGTTAATTCAGACGCACCTTCACAACTCGTCCAAATGCTTCTAGCACCTCAATGACAGCTTCAGAAAGCTTTTTATCTGTAAAAAATAAATAAATAGAAGCAATGAGTATTTAATGGCGGGGTTAGAAGACCTTGTAGGTTTGTGGTTAGATACCTTGCATCTTTAGAATCCTTGAGATATCTTTCATGCAAAAACCTTGGTCACCAGCCACTTGGATAGCTGAATAAACAGATCTAAACATTTCCGGATATACCAGAGTTTTCTGTTCCACACAAGAACCAAAGGAACAAACACGTTCAGAATAGGTCGTCATGGCTTGCCATGGTGACTCGGTCGGAGAAACTGCGGTATATGGGACCCCGCTATCATGAAGTTCATTTACTTGGTCATCTGAGTCGAATGAGACACTGCCAATATCAGTGGCTTGATGATCTTTAACAGATTGTGCACAAGTATAGTTATCACTGTCTTTGAGTAAATCCATAATTTTTATTCTTGAAAGTGTAGCATGCCTCAAGCACAACCTAATTCCTGGAAAACCTTTTGCCCGGCGTGAGCAAAGCTCACTATCACTAGCCATTGAAGTTTTCAGCTTTTTATACCTGTCACTGTCAGAAAATTCACTGTCATCATTCTTGCGTTTAGATGTCCGGGAGTCCTCAACCTCTCCAACACCTTCATCGGGTAGGCATGGTGCAATAGATAGTTCTCCTGAAGAAAGCAGAGCAAGAAGGTGGTAAATATCTCCACACTGCAAATCTGTTGGAAGATCCACCCCTCAGCAATCAATTCCTTCTCTCTTTCACAAAGCCAGCTAGCAAACTTAGCAGCTCTTTTTCCGGTATCACTTGGGAATGGAGAAAATTCTATACAATTCAAGAAGGTTTGAGAAAGGACAAAAGGACAATTGGAATGGCCACCAATCTGCAAGGAGAAATTTTTAAAGCTTAGGAAATATTTGCAGGAGAAAACAAAAGATGAAGACAAATCTTTTTCTAATTATAGGTCAAGACACAGGATGGGTCTTTGTAGCAACAGTTGCACCTACTGAATAAAATGATAGTGAATTTCATTTAGTTTACATTGATAGTTATAGGACATAAGTGAAGATCAATTACTTGTAAAAATACAAGCTGTAAATTTATACTCCTGTTTTTTTATATGGCATTTGACTAGCACAAAATTTAAGACATATATTTGACTTATATAAATATACTATACTAACTGAAGTGGAAGAAAATATTACGGTGATGAATGAAAAGCTAGTCCTACATCACATGAAAGTACAAAATAATTTCAATTGTTTGATGAAATTAATTTTTTGAAAATTGCTGAAACATTAGACTAATATATGTAATGGATCATATAAAGTATTTTGAACATCTCTAACAGAAATATCATCACATAAATTGACATGGAGAGACAATTCAAAAATGTACCAAGGCCAGCATCTAAATACATAGTAGCACAAAACAAGATTTACCAAAACTTTTTTCTCCCTGAGGTAGTTGAAAGCAGCAAAGAGATCATGCTCAGAATAGCGCCTTAAAGTTTCAGCAAGCAAGGTTGGCACAAGTGGAGATTTTGAGCTACAGAGAAAGATGAGCTTAAATAGCTCTGCAGCATTAGCAACTGCTGCTGATTCATATAATCGTTTACTGACGGGGATGCCACCAATAGTAAGATTCACATACTTCTGAGCGATCCTATTTGAGCTTATTGGTGTACCAGAATCTTCAGTATATTCACTAAAATTATCAACATATTGGCCACAAGAAACTGGTAAAACTGACTGAGGACCACAAGAACCCTGAAAGAGAAGGGAACATCAAACAAATGAAATACAAAATTCAAATAACAATCTTGTAAAGAAAAAAATTGAGTTAGTCACAGTTTCTTCAGAAAACCAGATAAGCTACACTTCTGCAAACAACCTACAGAAAGTGCCGGCATCTCAAGTTGCTGATATTTTTGTTGAAATGCTAAGGCCTAAATCTAAGTAATTAACGACTAATTCATGCCACAGAAGTTCATGAAATAACTGACAAGAAAGCATGAGTCTCACATCTCTTTCATCAGTATTAACATCTGAGCTGTTATCAAAGAAAGGCTGAACATCTTTGAAGGTCTCCGATTTGGATATCTTTTTGTAACGCAGAGCATCTTCCAGGGCCAATTTTATATCGGCATCATCAAAGTTATCCCATGGATCTTGAGCGAGGAAGTTTGAGGTATTTTTAAGACAACAACACTGTGTTGCTTGATGACCCTCATGGTTCAATTTTTTATCTTTGGATTTCTCAAGGTAATCCACATAACGCTGACTAAGCACGTTACACAGTCTCGTAATAGATTTTCGGAACTGCCGATTTGTTCTCAATAATGCCATTCTCCTTCTGCAGGCATCAGGCGGCGCTGGAAGATTATGAAGCTTTCCCCAGTCTACACGATTGAATTTTGCTCCAAGAGAAGCTCGGTGTCTTGCATATTCGATCACCAGTTGCCTGCACATAAAGTTTCTCATGTAATCCAAGTAATAAGCTTAAACATAAAAATAGATCCAGGCAACAGGATACCATGGGTAGCATTAAGGATGTAGCAGTAAATCACCAATTAGATGACAAGAATTTAAGCTCAAAAATCTTATTATCATCAGGAACTTCTGAAAAAAATCTGTTCATACCAACCAGCCATTTGGTTATTGACCTCATGAGTAGGAATAATTCATAAGATTTACCTATCTACATCATCTGTCCACCAGAACCTTCCCTTGCGTGTAGGCTTCGCTCTTGACAAGGCAATTTTATCAAGAAAAGCACGTCCTACCCCATCATCTTCAGGTAATTCTGACTCTTCAGCAGCTACCACGTCATCTCGAAGGTGATATCCCTCCAAGCTGCATGTCTGTGCACATGAAGTAGACGGGAAAGAGCTTTGCTCCTCGTAAAATATCTGGCTCAATGGCTGGGGCTGTCCAAACTCGGTACCAGGCTCCGTAGGCTTTGAAGATTTCCTTGTTACAGGTCTTTTCCTTTTCTTTGGAGATAATGTAGGTGTACCTTGATGCGGCTGAATTTCGCCCTTTCCAGCATCTGAAGCTCGATCAAAGCTGGTAAGTCGTCGTTGTCGTTTATCATGATAGACACGAAGAACCTGCAAGTGAACAGTAACCTGACTGAAAAATGTAGGAACTTCAATGATATAAATGAGACATCAGTATTGGAAAAAGCTTCTTTCTTTTTTTCCAGTGACAGGTAAGAATGAGCTTTCCCCAAGAATGCGACTGTCTAAAAACAAATTAATTAAATATTGCTTAAACAAACAGAGTTTCCTTCAAAAAATAAGAATCTCTTAAGGTCTAGAAGAATTTCTTCAGTCATTACATAAGAGAGTACCAATCAAGACGATTTCTAATGGAAAACTACTTTAGCTTTTCATGCATGCAAAAGTGATCAGTAGGTGTTGTTTGATGCATTCACTGATTCATCATTTAAATGTGCTCCCTAATAAAAAGGATGAAGTTTCAAATTCATCAAGTTGAGCAACAAGAAAGTGAGAGTTCACTGTGTACATGCAAATAGAAGCTGATTTCTACCATGCTGCTTGTTTGTGACAGATTTAGTAATAAACTGATGTAGGAAAAATTTGAAGGCAACACAGATCCTTTAATCCTGGCCCCTCGTAAGCAATCTTTCGTCCTTTAACATGATGATTTTCTATGCATCTTCTTTTATTTGTATGACAATGATGTGGCTTCCCTCAAACATGCACGTGTTCGAGTCAGGAGCACAAAACATAATTAAGAGCGGTACTATTGCTCCCTTAACAGAGATATGTAATAGTCAGGAGTGTAGATTATTAAGTACAATATTGACCTTAATTTTATCAGTGAGTGCTGGCCTTATGTGTCTAACTAGAAGTCCTTTACAAAGTCAACAACAACTGCCAACTCATCTCTTTTCCATTTTTTTTTTTTTTTTGCTTTGTTGTTTTTGACTCATCTTTTTCTTCCTTCTCTCTTTTTACAAAATCAGCAGCAACTCCTCTATATCCTTTTTCAGATTAACACTCGTAAAATTCCTTCTGTCCCTTAGCCTAGCTACGTGTATCTTAGCTTAGTAGCTTGGGTGTATCTTCAACATTTTTTGTGTTTTTCTATTATTTCCCCTCTTTAACCTTCCAATACCAAACTAATTCAGCTTTACTCATCTAGTAGTACGTGAAAATGGCAACTATTTTATTTTATGGCAGAACTGCAATTAAACACTGAAATTCGAGCAAGTCATTAATCTGGAAAGCCTGGTTTCCAACAATAAATTGTTAACCTAGAATCAGTCAGTTCGCCAGCAGCATATTTCCCAATATATATGCCTCAGCAACTCTGTTTTATAGGCTTACAAGTGGATCCAGATTTTAACACTACTGGAAGAAGATGGCCAACAAAATAAGCAAACTAAAGAGGAAAGACTATGTTGCGCATGAAGTTTCTTTAGCAGCATCACAACATAAACACATACAATTCAAAACCAAAAAAATGCGGAGTAAGACTTGACATGATTTTACATTGGAAACGAACAAAATCGGAGATGTCTACTTTTATGAAAATGAGTTCTCCAAATGCCAAGAACATAACTACATTCCTGGCATCCCATTAAAAGAAACGAGTTGATGAAAGCCAAACAGTTACTAAATGATCTCATAATATCTAGTCATCAGATAAGTTAGATAAACTACCACATCAATACTTTTTAATAGATTCAACTTCCAGATGTCCTGTAAGTTTATAAAATAATTTTCTTATTGTAAGTCAGAGAGCGGCAAAGAGAACACAGAAGAACCTGCTCCAAAGTCAAATTCAGATCTTTAGCAATCTCCTCACATTCCTTGAATGAAAGTTTCCTCTGTGGGCCATCGTTAATAACACGCTTAAGGAGTTCAGCCCGTTGATCAGCTGTCATAACTCTGATTGAGGCCCATGATCGGAAATGAAATACCTGACCAACATTTTACTTCCCTCTCAGTACAAACAGAAACTGAGAATAAATAATCAAGAGGGACAGATAGCCTAAATACAATGCAACAGAAGATGAAACAAAAGTAACATTTCTCCAAATATAATACTCATTCAGCAGCAAGTTCTTAAGAATGAAGAAGCATCAAACATGCAAAAGAGCAAGAGACTAACCAAGTAAAGCAAACTATCTTATTATATAAACAAATGAAAGTTCTAAAAGACAATCTTTCTTTAGGATAGGCATAGAAGTATCTTTCATGACAATCCACTTTATTCCTCCAAATTAACAAATCAAAGAAAAAATACTCATCCTTATTACTTTCTATTTTGGGCAAAAGGCTCAACACCAGTTCCATTTCTATACAAATTTCACTACTTTCAATAATTCAAAGCACAACAATTCAATTTTCAAACTTTGACTTGATGGTTTCTCTATCAAGGTAACTCTTCAACCATTACTTCAATATTTTTCTTCAATACTTAGCAAATATAATATTCAAGTCACAGACTCACAGTAACATTTTGAACTCCTATTGCAGCTGCCATGTATAACAGAACAAAGGGAGTAATTTTTCAATAATAAATAAGTAAATAACAAATCATAGAGAAATAAAAGTACAACAAGAAATTTCCCCACGTTCTTAACCATTTCAAGGATGCAATCAAACTCTACAGAAATTAGACATGCTATTAAGTGCACGACTTCACCATAAGTTGGCTAATTAAGGCCCTTGGCTTTACACATTTTGTTGCATGAAGTACTGTCAACTCTTGGCCATTTCTCGAGTTTTTATGTCCTTTAAAAGCTGAAGATACCACTTAAGGTAGATCAAATACTCAATTGTAGAAAAGATTATAACAGCCTCTTCTAGAAATGCAAGGTAATCCTGCATCAAATACAGACTTACTGTGGTCTGGCCTTTCCCATGGACATCCACTATGCCCAAAGAATGGAAATTTAAAGTAGTCACTGAAAGACAAAGAAAATAGAAAGAATTAAACCTCATTAACTGTGCAGCCGGGGAATGCATGCAAAGCGGCTTTACGATCACTAGCAGAATAGCAATACTCCAAAGTGTTCCAGTATTCCTCAACAGCTTTTTTACTTGAAAGAACAAAATCATGTCTAATTTGAGGGCGAAGATCTGGACAATGAATAGAATGAGATGAACCCACTAAGCAAACAGGTTCCTCAATGTAAGGTTTAAGCTCCAATATGTGAGTCAGAGTAGTATGAGGGAGATTTGCAGTGTTTTCTGGATGTCCACCACATACAAGCCTAATCAACTGCCATAGGAAAAAATACACAACCAATTAACTATTGCATCAATAAACAACTACCATAAACTTTTACAGACACGAGTAGGAAGAAGTTCAATACACTGAATTCCATAAGTCACTTTTGATTTTCCAATATATGAAGCTTTTTCTCTTCCAGAGAGTAATTACGATTACCAGTTTTTATGTTTCTCAGACTCTTCAAAAATGTTGCAGCACCTGTGTCGGATCCTCCAAGAATGCACTACTTTTGGAGAATTCAACATGCACCCGTTGACAGTTTTTAAGAGTCCAAGTAACATAGCCAGCTTTTGCACTAGTTATTGAAACTTTGAGATTCCGTTTACTTATAGTAATGACCAGTAAGAATGTATTTCACAGGGAGAGATATGTTGTCAGGCTGTTAGCACCAATTATAATTTCTGACTCTTTCTCTTGTGTTCTTTTCTTTATTGGAGAGAGGGGATATACCACATAACACCAAACTGAAAGCATCATCAGGAATCCTGAAACTCAATACCTATTAGACGTCCTACAAGTGTCGCAAACAGCTTTCAACTACAAAAACTGCTATTTCTTTGAGTACTCCACAGGCTCTAAATATTGTGGAAGCTAACAACTTTTCTTTTTATCGGAAAAGACTAACTTTATACATTAGATATACCAGCAAAAAGAACGTTGCTGGGAAAGTTACAAAGAAAACAATTTTCACTCTCATCAAGGTTCTTCCTTAAATAACTTTTGAATTAGTCAAGAGCTACAGGTGACTGAATTTTATGTATCAGGTTCTCTACAAGCAACCTGAACTACACTATGCTCTCTTTTTTTATAAAAGTAACGTTTTGTATATCAATCATCAGCCCAAAGCTAGTAACCAGAAATTTACAGCATAGCCTACACCACAGGAGTGTGCCTATCAAACAAAAAGATAAAGAAAAAAGCAAAACTACCACTAGAACCCCCCCCCCACCACCAAATTCTTATAAGGATCCTAGGATGTCTACAATAGCCATAGGATTATCCTCTTTTATTGAAAAAGCATCTGGAATACATCTAGCGGATAATGGAGATTGTAAGTGAACTCCAGCAAAACAGCTGGATAACATTTTAGCTCCTCTAGAAATAAGGCATGTATATAGAAGAAACTTCGTCTTATGGGAAAACAATGAACTCCTATTTCCAGTAGCAACATTCATATCTTAATAGTCTAAGCCTTCCAGTAACCACACGGTTCCAAGCATCAACAATTTAAATTCTCACAGTAAAATTCATTGTACCTTCAAACGTCGCAAAATGTCAATCAATGATGATAGTCGTCCAGTCGCTCGGATATCCATCAGATGCTTGTACTCCAACAGAGGAAGATCAGAAAGGCGAAACCCATTTTTACATTTCTCAATCGTATCCTCAAACTTTTGAGTAGAGCCAACAACTTGTAAGAACAGTTCAAGCGGCATGGCCTTAATAGCTGCAGTTAGATCAATTAATTTAGATGTACTATGAGGATTTTTTAGGTCATGACCATCTTTAAAAGATGACAAAACATCTTCACGACCAGGCAAACTGTTCACATATTCCCATAGATAAATGTGAAAAATCTTTGTGCGAACCATCTTGGCCAGTACATATCCATTTGTACGCATAGCTTCAGCTCGCTCAGCTTGGTTCAATTTTGTCCTTTGATGTGTCCTGGTGAGATCATTCAGTTGAGGAAATGGCTCTCCCTTTTTCAATTGAGAAGAAGCTTGAGTGCGGATGTATGTTTCAAAAGACCTGAATCTCTCATGAATCTGTTCAGCAGATACGCTAGAAACTGAAGGATGCAAAACAACCTGTATCTTACGACTGTGGTTACAATTTGTTAAAACAGGGACATAAGCAACGATAAGTTTACAATGTCCTCCTTGCAAGAGCTTATTCAGACAACGATCTAAGGTCTTTCTGTCTGTCTCTGTCGTCTTCTCCTTCTCAAGATCCTGAAGCCGTCTGTATAGCTCTGATTTGACCAGGAACTTCTCCTCCTGATTAAAGAAAATATATTTGTGATCCTTTATCTGTAGCAATATAATTTGTAGCAATATCCTAACAAACAGAAGAGCTTAAAAAGAATGGGCAAATAAAAACACCTGTAGAAATTTAAGTATCCTCTGCTCCCTCTTTGCACTGGTTGCTTCCAGTGTGAGACAGGGATACCTCGGATAAGATCGGCGTCTTGGAGGCGTCGGCACAGCAAGAGCCAGAGCATCTTCTGGCGCAACATATGATGCTGCTGCACTCACTATCTGCAACTCTGCATCAGAAGTGGTACTGCTTACCTTGATGGTCGAGTCCAGTGAACTGCTCAGACAAACTGGGACAGATCCATTCTTTTCATCCAGCACCAAACCATCAGAAACTTCTGGGGAAGTTCCTGTGCTTACATTTTGGCTATTAGCTACACCATTACCTTCAGGAACTGAAGCATCCACATCTTGTCTGGCTAATGCTGAGTTCTCTTGAAATTCTCTGTGTGTTCCAAGTGGAGGGCAGCCAGAAATTTCGGAAGGGTCTACTACTGGTTTATTCAGAGTGATAGGTGAAGCTCCAGGATTATGGTTTCCAGGTGTCCAGAGTCGGTAAACCTTGGCTTTGTTCATGAGTTCTGGCTCCATATGTATTCCGAATCTATGAACAATATCAAACAGCCGATTGTAGTGTTGTTTATTGCTTAATCCCAGCCTTTTGCATACCTGAAAAAACATTATAACGGCAAGGAAAGTTTTGATATCACATATGTACATCTGAAGGAACCCTCGCATAAGATACATATTTGAAAAGTCAAATGCACACACAAATACATGAATCCAATCAACAAATGTGTTTTATACCTTATAACTGAAAAGCAATCTTCTACAGAACTCTGGATATTAACCAAACCTTTTGCAATATATTTACTTTTTGTAGCTACACTAACCGAACCTCAGATTCCATCCTTAGTTTGACCAAACCTCTGCCCCAGTTAGCCCTCTGTTGTTGGTTGAGGATGAATACATTAGGGAAAGGGTTTTTAAGGACCTTGTTCCAGCCAACTATCTTCCCAAAAGAAGACCTTCACACCATTTCCAATCTTGATTTTGCAGTTCCCTCTAAGTTTTGGCCAGAGATTCCTTATGGCTCTCCAAAGGCTGGTTCCATAAGTGTTGGTCACCATATTAGTTGACCAGTGATCTTCCATTTCATATTTGGCCTAAATCACCTCCTTCCATAATGCTTGTTCATTGGAGGTTAGCCTCCAGAGCGATTTCATTAGTATACATTGATTTTGAGTCTTCAAGTTTCTCACCCCAAGACCTCCAGCTTGTTTATTCCCAATCAAGGCTTTCCATTTAACCATGTGAAATTTTTTGTCTCACTGTTGCTTTCTCATAGAAATTTTCTTCTTAGAGCATCCAGTCTATCAGTTACTCCATCAGGAATAGGAAAAAGGGACATCATATAAGTAGGCATAGAATCCAAGACACTATTAATAAGTGTTAGTCTTCCCCCTAGGGAAAGATATTGGCTCTTCCTATTCACCAATCTTCTTGCACACTTTTCAATCAACCCATTCCAAATACCTATACACCTGCTTTTAGCTCCCAGAGGCATCCCCAAAAAGGCACCTAAGAATTCTACAAGTTAATCTACTTCCTCTATTCAATTCTCTTTACACCATCAAAATAGAGAGACTATGCAGTCAGAAATTTGTAACTTCTTCCCCAGAACAGGAAAGTTGGTTCTACTTTTGTGTGTCAAAACTCAAATGAGCAGGTTGGGTTAAATTTGGGCAAGTCAAAACGAGTTAGTTAATAAACGGATAGTAATCCAACCAGCACAAATTTATTTGGGTCAAAATGGGTTAGGTCAAGATGGATTGAATTGTGGGTCATAACCCTACATGCCCAATAATATTCATATTCAACCAACATTGTGATTTGTGAGCAGTATTATCCAAAGCGACAAGCGCAAAAAATCTCTGAGGTCTGTTGGAGCTTTTAGCGCAAATAAATTGTGGGCTTCAATGAAAAAAGGTGCAAATGGAGCAAAAATACAAAAATACATACATATATATATATATATATATATATATATATATATATATATATATATATATATATATACATATATATATATATATTTAGTCCAATTTAAATTTCTGCAATTCGATTTCGAGATCTCAATTGAGGTCATAACAATATACTAGTCAACTATATAATTATTTCTTTTACAATTGAGAAATCACCAGGGTTAATGACATAGGGTTCAGAACTTGGCGGATAATGCACCCACCCTCTACCCTTCTCACTTAAATACCAATCTTTGTCTGCAGTAAAATTTGAACCAGTGATGTGCATCTAACAAACACACCACGTGTTACTTTCTTACCATTAGACAAAATCCCTTTGTGTGTGTGTGTGTTGGAGGGGGCGCGGGGGGGGAGGGACCCTCCTGTAAATACACATTTGATGTCTCTTCTTTTGTCATTTATTTCATAGTATACACATAAATGAGTACCAAATCACAAAATGCTGACTCAAAAAAGATCCAAAATATGATCCAAGGCTTGAAGAAATTAAATAATAAAAGTGTGCTCTCACTAATAGCTTAAGTTTTTAGATGAGATGGCCACACACTTCAACATGGTATCAGAATAGGCAAAGGTCCTGTGATTGAATCTCACTGCCACCCAAAATTAAAAAGAATTTTCACGTGCTTGGCCATGAAAAAGAATCAGGCCCGCACGTGAGGGGGGTGTTGAGAATATAATTAAATCTTAAGCTTTTAAATGAGATTGTCACACACTTCAACAAATCATAAAGATAAAAATGAGGCTTTGGGTGAAATTGCACCTAAAAGTGATCGTAAAGACATAATCAACTTAAGTTCAAAGTTGACTGCGAAAAGAATCAGAAATTATGATCCAGGACACAAATTACAGCTTGGGTGAAATTAAACCAAAATGAAGAAGACAATATACACGTAAAATAGCACTAGTAAAATGATATCAACATTAGTTTTGACATTCATAAAAGAAAACATCCAATACCTGATTGAAGGGCAACCCTCTATCTCCCTCAGCATCAACCATATCGTAAATTTGATGCTCAATAGGAAGCTCTGAAAGCAGGTCTGAAATATTACCTCCCTTGTCCTTTTTCATCATTGTTTCAAAATGTTTTGGTGAAAACCCCTTCAACAGATGTAGACACTTGACCTCCTGCAATGCAGGCATATGATAAGCAATTAATTAGCCAGTCAAAGTCCTACTTCCTATAAGTATGTAAGAGCTCAAGACTGTTTCTACACTTTTGTTATGGCACATATGTTTTTTTTTTAAATCGATCATACAGGAAAAAAAGTAGTATTCTGAAATTGTTAGTTAGAAAGAAGATGAAGACAAGAAATGGTGAAGCTAAGAATTATTCTTTTACAACAAAGTTGTGGATGACAGCGTGGGATAAGGTGAAGCTAAAAAACTTGCACTGGAATCAATTCAATAGGTAGTAAACTAGCTATCATTCAAGTTATAGGTGTAAGCCTCTCCGCCAAAATCCCCCTCTCCCTCTCCCAAAGTAAGGAAAAAAATAAAGAAAAGTATCAGCTCAACCCAGTGAATCTTTGCGCTACTCTTCGGACACTAATTTCAAAGAAATCCATACAATGTGTTTGAGAATTTAGAGAAAAAAAAAATTAAAGAGTAACTTAGCAGAAGACAATAGCTGCTTCCAATCTCCAGATACAACTCTTATATCTTATTAGGATCCAATAACTACATGAATCAAAGTATAAAACTAAAAAGAATCCAAGAACCACCAAAAAATAAATACTTCCCTTCCACTAAAGTCCAAGCTTGAGTTTAGGCAAGATTGACCTCTATTTAGCAAGAAATTTGTCATAATCTCTTTAATTTTATGGAATTGCAAACCTTGTGTATGTATGTATTTCAGTCTCAGTTTCCAATGCAGTAAATCACAATTCAAAATTTTGGGCCAATAACAACTTTCAGAAAAGGACAATATGTCATTTAGTTGCATTAACTAGGTTGAATCAGCAAATAGTCTTTGGTAAGAAAAAGAATTACTTCCTCCAACAAGTTTACAATTCATCAAAGTATTACGTAAATATTTAAGCTCTCACTTTATCTATTATCAGAACTGCTTTAAGTTGAAAGTCAAGAATATACTTCCCTAAAGTATAAGTTAGACTAAACAGCTGCAAAAGATCTAGTCAAAAACTTTCTTTACTGTAAGAGGCGAAGTTGATTGAAACACTATCAAACAAAAAGGAAATCTAGCATAAATAATCAACAAAAATTAAACTGATTTCTGCTAGATTAGATTTGTCCAGAAAGCTGATGAATTTGACCAATTTTCAGTGGATTCCCAACAAAGATGTTCAATCCATGATTCCAATAGGAGAAAATGTTAGAAAAGAATTATAATTACCCTTGGATTTAAGTCCATAAAGGAAAAGGAGAAACAGTAGAAGAAATGGGAGTATATGCAATAAAGCCATGGGCACTTTCAAGGTGTCTTAGATACTTGTATCGAAAGTCTAAAATGTAACAGATGAAACCCAGAGCAGTTGGTACTTATAAGCCAGTACTTTTCACTGACCTTCCCATCCATAATGACCTCATCCTCCTTCACCAAGTGAGCCTCCTTCAGCTTCTTGAGAATCTGGGAGTAAAAATTTTGGATTTAAATATGATGCATGAGATGGGTTTATGAGTTGCAACATACTGAGGATACAAAATAATAAAAAGGAAGAACATACATATCTCCATCTCCTATGCCCACGAGTCCCTTGATAGCCAAGCTCTGGCTTGATATCAGCCATAGCAAGGACCTTCATAAATTAAAATAAATAAAAGAATCAGCAATAGAGTACATTCAAAAGCCAGATAGATGGAGCATTCAACATCAAAACCAACCTTTCCCTCAGCATTTTCAAGCTTATCACAGACGGCTTCTAGTTCTGGTAGAAAATCTTTTACGCACAGATCTACATCAAGAGCTTCCTCAGCAACACCAACACTATTTTCATCTTCACCATCAGTGATCTCACTATCCTCCAAGGAATTAACCCCCTTGGTTATCTCAAGCCTTTGTTGACTACCCAAATTCTTTGCATAGCGGGATAAATAGAGCATATTGGTAGAAACTGGACCCGTGTCTCTAATCCTAAGGATTGTTGGCTGTCTGACAATCAATCCTCGTTTTTCAAGCTTCCTCACTATGTAGAACATGTCGTTGCCTTTGATCTTAAAGTCTTTGCCAAGCTCATTTTGTGCTACTCCTTTTCCTCTGAAACTCAGTCAAAGTTAAGAGACCTTGGTAAGCAATTAAGCTACTTCAGTTACTAGTAAACCTAATAATTTTTCCCCATAGCATACAAAAAAGGGTATGGCCTAAATATGAATAAGGGAAAGAATCTTGGGACCAAGGTTTAAATCCTGGCAAACAAATACCACTAGATGATTTTTTCCCCATCTATCTAAGCCTTGTAGAAGAGTTACCTGCTATTAGTAGGAGGTAGCAAGTGTCCAGTATAGTCCATGTGCACAAAACTTGATCGGACACAACATTTGGGAAGAACTCCGTGGAATTAGTTATGTGCACAAAAGTTTATGAGCATCAAGGTTTAGATGGATGGGAAGAAATAACCTAGGTGTTTTTTTCCACCCCTACTAGGAGGATCAATAGCGTTCTCACTTACCCTACAGCGTGACTCGAACCCTCAACCTACCGGTCGACAGCGGAGGTGATCAAGTACTTGAAAAATCACCTAGGTGTTGTTTATAACCACAAGTTTCAAAAGATACATATTTTTCTCAAACTTTCCCTTTTTACCCTTGAAGAGAAATTTTTATAACCACATAAACGCTACAACATGTTTAAGACTACAGGTTACAAAAGTCTTTTTTTTATCTGTTAAACTTCCAATTTTACCTTTCATGCAAAAGCTTGTATAGCCACACTAATATTATGGCATGTTTAAGACCAGAAAAAAATTAACATTAGTTTCTTATTACTTAGTAAAAAAATAACATTAGTTTCTTATTACTTAGTCCCAAAAAGGTTGACATCTTTTTTAATTTGAAAACAATTCAATTTTAACTTCTCACTTTAGCATTAAGGAGAAGCTTTATGCTACAAAAGTTTTACAGCCCCCAAATGTAATGGCACATTTATGACCACGAAATTTACAAGTCCTACTCCCACAATCCCAGAATACTTGTCACATCTCGCTTCTGAAGAGTCAATTTTATTGATGTTCAAAACTAAATTGCAGTGGATTGATTCAATATTTCAAATTAAAATTTAGATATTCCAAAACAATGCGCTAAAGTACTACAATTTGCAATTCTTCTGATATAAATATGTTGAAAAATATACATTAAATGTTCCATCAAAGTTTTATGTCGTTTCACACCCCAGAAAGTAAACATGACAAGTATTTTGGGACATGGGGAGTAATTTTCTTCATAGTACCAAACTCGAAAAACAAGATACTTTACGTGTTTTTTTTTTTCAATCAACTCTAAATTACAATTCATATATGCTCAGACTGTATGGCCTTAAGCAAGCATCTAGACAATGGAATGCCAAGTTGTGTGAAGCACTGATCAAACTTCGAGTTCAGACAAAGTGAGTATGACCACGCACTGTTTATCAGAAAGACACCAGAAGGGACAACATTATACTCATCTATTTAGATGACATGCTGATCACACGAGACAGTCAAAAAATAGTTGAAGAAACCAAAGGAAAACTGAAACAAGCATTTAAAATGAAAGATCTGGGTGAGCTGAGATATTTTCTAGGAATTGAATTTGCAAGGTTTGAACATGTAATATTGATGCATCAGAGGTAGATTCCATCTCAGAAGCTGGACTCAGTGGTGCTAAGCCAGCAATAACACCACTAGATACTAATGCCAAGCTAACAACCAGACAATATGATGACTCCATCAGAACTAAGGGTTCAACTAGTGAAATGAATGATCCTCTGACTGACAAATCAGGATACCAAGGATTTGATTGGGATATTACTTCACTTCACCATGACTAGGCCTGATATTGCATTTGGAGTACAGACTCTACGTCAATTTCTACAACAATTAAAAAAATCTCCCCTGGAAGCAGCCTTAAGGAACCAAAGGTATGTGAAGAATCAACCTGGACAAGGCATGTCTAGGAAATCCAACTCTACAATCCCAGGCTTTTGTGATCCAGACTGGGCATCCTGTCCTCATTCAAGAAAGTCAGTAACAAGATACTTAGTGAAGTTGGGAGACTCCTTGATAACCTGGAAATCTAAGAATCAGTCAACAGTACCAAAAAGCTCAGCAGAATCAGAATACAGAAGCATAGCTTCCACGTGGCTGAACTTATATCATTCTTAGGACTTCTGAAGGATTGTGGAGCTGAAGTAAAGGAACCTGTGAGCATATATACTGATAGTAAAGCAACAATGCAAATTGCAGCTAACCATGTCTATCATGAAAGAACTAAACACATTGAGATTGATTGTCAGTTTACAAGGGAAAAAATAAACCAAGGATCGGTGTCAACTAGCTACATTCCTACAAAAAATCAACGTACACACATCCTAACCAAAGGACTCAACAAGGTTCAACATCACTACTTGAGTTCCAAGCAAAGAGTGTTTGATATTTCCTCACTACCTCAATCAGTATTGAGAAGTATGATCAAGTAGTAACAAATGTAGACTAAATGGAAGAACTGTCTGATTCTATCTCGCAAATTGTTAGTATTAGTTATTAACCATAATTAATATAGTTAGTTATAACTGATCAGGACTGATTTGTA
The DNA here is from genome assembly GCA_022817965.1 of Solanum lycopersicoides. Taxonomy (NCBI): domain Eukaryota; kingdom Viridiplantae; phylum Streptophyta; class Magnoliopsida; order Solanales; family Solanaceae; genus Solanum; species Solanum lycopersicoides. The sequence continues at coordinate 3,764,493 of CM040626.1, forward strand.
CTCATTGAGAGGCTAAAACTTCTAATAAGATTTTACTCTTCTTCTTCCTTCTCAGTGGCGGATCTAGGATTTTAAGGTTGTGGGTGCTCTGAAGTGAAAATGTAAAAAATATGTGTTAACAATGAGATTCGAACCATGGTAACAACACTAAAAGAGCCTTAAGTACCCATCCAAGAACCATTGGGCCAACTATATCATTTATTTATTGGGTGCTCTATGTTAATTTTATACAAATACCTATCAATTTCTACATAGATATACATATTTCGTAACGAAGTTAATGGGTGCTCGAGCACCCGGCGGACACCATGTGGGTCCGCCCCTGTTCCTTCTCACCTCAGTTTCATCTCTTAATAACTAGCTGAAATAACTGCATGCAGGTGATGTAGGTAGAGAAACTCAGATTATAAGCATAAAAGGTATGAAACTCGAAATCCAGCACAGTTTTTATCAATTAACTCTAATAACAACTCATATATGCTCATAAATTAAATTAGAAAGAAATAACAAACACAAACCTAACAGTAGCAAGGTAACGAAGAACACGCCGTTCACGGTCAGAAAGTTTAGCATCGGAGGCATCAATATCATAAACTCCAATAAAAGCATCACACATATGCTCCGGCGCGATAATTTTCAAATCCAATCGCTCACTTTGCTCGAACGAACGAATGCAACTATCAGTCGAAGTATAAACAACGCCATTGGAATCGAATTTAAGGCCAGGAATGTCAATGAGGTTAAACCAAAGAACTTTTTTGACGTTTGGGCAAAGTTTAAGGCCTTGAATGGAAATTGAAGGTTGTAGCTTCGGCCATAGCTTGGAGAGATGGAGACCAGAATTGCCATTGGAGCAAATTTCTTCAAGCGCTGAGTTAACGAGTGTATCCATTAGAGAGAGGAAAATTCATCAGTGGGAAGTTAAATTGAAAAAGGTTAAATAAAAGGAAAATCGACTTATTTTAGGGATTATATATTTTTTTTTTTAAATTATTCTTCATCGAGGGGTCTGTATGCACTTCCTATTTCGTAATGTGTGCATTTTTTGAAAATTAATTTAATTTAATTTTTAAAATTAAATTAATTTATATTGATAGTTTAAAAAATAGATATTAAAAAATTATTAAAAATTGTAAATTTTTTTTTGTACAGCTATTTGATAAATCTTTTGCCTACCTAGAATATGGATAGGCAATTTAGGAATGAACATATTTACAGAGACTGAAAGGACCATAAATAGTTTATCACAAATTTTAATGTATCCCATATTATATTTTGGTCAAAAATAAATTGTTTATTTCTATTATATTTTTTAGGGAAAAGGTTCAAATATGTCATCGAATTTTCAGAATAGGCTCATTTATGTCATCAGTTTAAAGTTTGGTTCATTTATGCCATTACCGTTAAAGAAAGGGCTTATTCATGTCATTATTTTTTAACAATGATTTTTGCAAAACCAGTTTTCACACGTGTCCAGTTATAATTCGGTCACGTCATCAATTTTTTTAATAAAGTTTCAATGTTTTTCTTTATATTAGTTTTGATATTATAATATTATGTTTTTAGTATAAGTTTGTGTCATCTGATTTATCAACCATATGTTTGTAAATTATAAGTTTTCGCATGACGCTCTAATTCCTTTCATAACTCCAATAACTGGTATCAGAGCACATGGTTCAACGATCCTATGGTCTAACATATACTTTCCCGCATTCCTTCATTAATTCGCAGGTGTTAAAATTCCCCTTTCATTCATGTCTGGGAATTATGTGAATTCCTATCTTACCTTATTAATATTATTTTGATAATTTGTGTAATTAGGTTCATTTTAGTATTTCATAGGTTGTTTGCTACTTTGCTTAATTATATGAGAGCATGGGATGCATCTTCCCTATTTTATTTGGAATTTGTTGTTGGTTCAAGAGAGAGAAAATATAATTTACTTACGTTACTTTTTGCTTATCATGACACCTTTTTTTAAAAATTTAGCCTACCCTCATTTTGTACCAATTTGAACTTGATGATATTGTCTCAAATCAAGAGGAATATATTGGCCTATTTGATTTCTATTTAGTCTCAGTTGGTAAAATGTAGTTATCCTTCTGATGTTTATTTGTGATTTAATGTTAGAGTCTGGTTAGTTTTGTTTGAAATCTAGTGATGATTAATTAGTCGTGGTCACTGCTAGTTGTTTGTTGTTTTGTCCAACTTAATTAATTTGTTTTACTATAGTTTAAGGGTCGTTACTTTGTATTCACTCTAATGCATTTATTATCTTGTTGCTGATTAATTCTCATTGTCATTCTGAGTTATTGTATTATTATTGGATACTAATTTTTATTCTTGTTTTAATTGTATGTGAAATCTGCCTCGATCCTCATAGACTTTATATCCTCTCTTTGCATTCTCTCATTTGGCCATGGAGGTCCAATTCTATTTTTATTGAGCCAGACAGTCTTAAAATCGATGTACAGATGTTCAAGAGTCCAAAAAAGGTTGTATACACGACAATATGAGTGATACAACAATATACAGAGGTATACACCAACTAACTGTACACTGTTTATAGTGACAGAAATGGGTCAGAAGCCCAACATGATACTCCAATTTTGTATTGTGTTGTAATTGGGTCAAAGACCCATCTATTTTTGGTATTATCTTGCTAGTTTTAGAACAGGTAAAAATTGTATCAAAAGCCCAAAAAAAAGAAAAATTTTATGTTAGTTTAGGACATGTACAAATAGGTCAAAGGCCCATAAAGTAGCAATTAGGCCCAATTCAGGAAACACTTTGAACCATCACCCTTTTTATGTTTTTTGATTATGCAACTTGAGGGTTAGATAGTGGCGCAATAAGAAATTAAAACAGACGATTAAAAAATAAATAAATTAAAATGCTATATAGCTCTGGGTATGGAGAAAATCTTGGGAGTCATCTCCGAATGGGTCCTATCATGCGCGATCCGGATTTAGTCGGAACTCTAATGTTGGCTCCGAACACCGGCTGGGAAACCAAAAAAAAAAAAGATAATTTTTTCAAAATGTCAATATTTTAACATTTAAGAGGGCTCATTAGCAACACTTTCAATATTTAGGGAAGACGTCAAAATTTTAATTTGTTGTGTATCTTATTTATGCTTTTATTATTTGTTTTTATTTAAAGAATACAATTATTTAATAATAAAAGGGAGAAAAACAAGGGAGATAATATTTCAAAAAAAAAAGGTAAAATTTTCTCATCAGTTACATTTTCAAATAAAACTCAAACTTTGTTCTTTTTTTTTTCTCCATAATCTTTACCTGTTTTTTATTAGTTTGTATTCATTCCAACAGGTATGCCAAATGAATCTATATTTATTTAAAAAACATAGTTGTATTCATATATTTTTCATGTGTATTTATTTGTTTTTTCGAAAATCTTGTATTTTGTATTCATTTCAATATGTATTTTATTTTTAATTCTATTTATTCCAGTTTTTATTTAGAATATTGTATAATAATATATAACATACAAAAAAATAGTATGATGAAAAAGTGAGATAATATTTTTTAGAAAAGAAACATATCACTTAAAATTCTCATAATTTACAATTTCAAAAAAATATCCTTTTTCATTCTATTAGATCAACTTTCCTTTGTTATGTTTTCATTATAATTGTATACCAATATTTTTTACATTTTATCTGTTCACCTTACCGTTCAAATTAAAATTAATTTTTTTTCTTTCAAACTACAAATTATATTTCGGTGATAAAAATTGTATTACTTGATTGCCATGTATATATACACGTATCTCAATATATATAAATATGATTTATGAAAGGGTACAAGATTTTGGGGGGAAAATAGCATACTTGGTGAAAATAATAAATCTGTTGAGGAAGGATATAATATTTAAAAAAAAATACAGATCGACTATGAAAAAAATAAGAATACAAGATTCTGGAAAACATATAGCATACATAGTAAAATAATATAATCAAGATATAATATTCTAAAAAAATACAAATTAACTGTTGAAAAACAGGATACATATATGTGTATGAAATACAAATTCATATGAGAGACGTATTTGAATGACTGCAAATAAAAAAGAAATACAATGTTCTTAAAATAAATATAAATAATGAGTAAAAGAAAAATAATTGACAAACAAAAATTAATATGAATATTATTCTGATATGAATATAATTTTGCAACCTTCTTGTTTGACTCTCTCTTTCTTCTTCGTTGTTCCTTTTTTCCAATTCTTTTCATCAAATTCAAATCTGAATTTGTGTTTATTTGTGAATTAATAACCCTATAAGCAAAATTCAAAATTATTAAATATGAATATACAAAAAAAATCAAACAATATATTATGTATGAATGCTTATGTGGATTACTACAAATTACAATCTACTAAATCTCAAATATGAAAATAAAATCATAAAAATAGTGTTTCAAATACTAAAATTCCGAAATGCATAAATATTTGATGAGTATGTTAACAAACTCATATAAAAATTGAAAAAATGACGAAAAAATTATAATACATACAATTCAAAATTCAACATAATTTTTTATTTTGAAAACAAATTCTCATGAAATCTCGCAAAATAAATGATGATTTCGAAAATACCTTTATGTATTGAGAGATTTCTTGAATTAATCGATAGATCTGAACAAATTGATATGAACTTGAATAATTAGTTCTTCTTCAACAATGAGAGAATAATGGTGGAAATAGTAAAAGAGAAAAAAAATAAAAATCTTAAAGATGAAAATAAATTTAATGGTATTAAAGTCTAGAAGAAGTCTAAATGGATAGTGAATATATTTAATGTTGGACTGTTTTGAGAAATAAAAGGAAAGATAAATAATAGTATTTGGATACAAATTATTTTTAAAATATTGACATTTTGAATAAATATTTTAAAATGTAGATGTTTTAACTAATTAAGTTAGGAATTGTGACTAGTTTACTAATTTTTCCAAAAAAAGAAACCTTTTTTATGTTAAGGAGATTCAACTGTTTATAAAAATATACACGATAAAAGACTTTTTTTAAAATCATGTTTGCATCATATAATTTTTGGACAAAGGTAGAGATCGAATCCATAATTTGAACCTCTATATATTCAATCTTTAAGATTTTAATATTGAACCCCATTCTATGCTCCAAGATTGAGGGTATCTGGGTTTTGAAACTGGTGCCGCGACACTTCTTCACCTCTAGATGGAGGGGATTTGGTTGAACCTCCTTCATTAACTTCGATTCCATCATTGAACTAAGACTAAGTTGTTTCACGTTAAAAATTGGTAAGAGAAAAAATACATATAAACGTATAAATATGTTAACTCAAAACAAACAATATTATACAATATTAATTAGAGTATCCTTAGTACTTCTGATGTCTTTCAATTGTGTCCACTAATGAGCTCTCAAATAGAGATTATTGCTGTTATTAGTTGTTAATTACTGTGGAAAAATCCACCTTAATTTGTTGGTGGATTCTCACCAGACACCATATATATATATTTTATATATATATATATATATATATATTTTTATTTTTTATTTTTTTAAAATTATTTTCTTATCTATTCATTTACCCCCATTTTAATTAAGTTAAAGAGCAAGTAGGACCACTAATGCCTTTTGGTAATACAAGTGGTTGACTACTAATTACTATGTGCTATGATAAGTTTACACTCATTGTTTTTTTTTTGTTTTTTTTGTTTTTTGCCTTTTGTAGATTTTTTGTTATTTTCTGTTCTAAGGTCGGTTAAAATTTAAAAAATTAAGAGATAGTTAGATAATAAAAGTTTCATATTAATTTCATTTAGTGATGATTTATAAGAATATTTAATTAGCTAAGAGATATTTAGCATTGGATTAATGGAGGATATTAATAAATTTCATAGCTAATTCTATATTTCTAGTAATGTGGAATCCAAAATTATCATTCATTTCTAGGGTGATTTTTTTTTATAGATAATGTTAGAAAGAATGAAATAAATTATCACAAAATACACACTTTATTCCTCATAAAGTAAATAATAAGTAACTAGTATAAATATTATTTTGTTGTCCTAATAATATCCTCACAAAAATCAATCGTATAATGGAGCACACATCTCACTTTGACATTTTATTGATGATAATTGTATTTTTATCATAAACTTCCTATTTTGATCTATATAATATTTGACTAAGTATATTTAATCATCAGCTAACAAAATGTGTATTTATGAAAAATATGTGATATTTACGGTGTGTTTGGCATGAAGGAAAACATTTTCTGCCAATTTTTTCATGTTTGGTAGGGACAAAAGTTTTGAAAAATGTTTTTCAAATCAACTCATTTTCCTCAAAATTAAGGAAAATGACTTCCCTTCAAAAATTAAGTAAAAACATTTTCCAAAACTCTCCTCCAATTTCAAATTATATTTTTTTGGGAAAAAACATCAATTTTAAGAAAATATTTTCAATTCTAAAATTTTATTTTTTTCACCCGATCCTTGACCCCCCCCCAACCCCAACCCCTCCCCAAAAAATTAATTTTGCTTTTTAAAAATATTTTCAGCTTCAAATTTTCATTTTTAAACTCCTACCCCTCCCCCCGGCCAACCCCCCCACCCACCCCAACCCACCCCAGGCCCCCAAAAAAATTAATTTTGTTCTTTAAAAATAATATCAACTTCAAATTTTTATTTTTTCACTCCTAACCCCTCCCCCCCCACTACCCCACCACTACCCCACCACCACCACCACCACCCCAAAATAATTAATTTTGTTTTTAAAAAATATTTTCAAATTCATAAATTATTTTCTACTCTAGTAAAAATAAAATATGTCTCTCAAAAATATTTTTCATTCATAAATCAAACACAAAATCATTTTCGGAAAATATTTTTTACTCACCAACCAAACATGAGAAAATAAGTCTAAAATCTACTTGTTTTCCAGGAAAACATTTTCCTTCGTACCAAACACACCCTTAATGTATTTTATAATGATACTATGTTGATGATGGAATGATTTAGCACTTAATAATTCATTGAATAAGTCAGGTTCCATCATTAATTCATAGTATTACATTATTTCGTGCACAATCAAGATGATTATATCTCAAGTTGTGTTCCATGGCGGGTAAATTAAATTTTAACATACCAAATATTGATTGTTTTTATTACACTTTTCATGCTTTATCCTCCAAATGTGATGATATATATAAAAATTTATTTAATACAAAAACTTAATTTTTTGACTTACAAAAAAAAAATAAAAAATATTTGATGATATGAATATGATATAAGGTCCCACTTTAATAACATCGATGAAATTGGAGACTACAAAATAAAATGCATCATAGAGTTTTTTTTTTTAAAAATAATATAAAAGAATAGGTAAACTAGTGCTTGGTGATGTTATCAATACGCAACTATACAAGAGAAATAAAAAGAAAAAGAAATTGAGGGTGGCTAAGCATGACAAATTAAAATACAATATAATAAAGATAGAGCGAATTCAGAATTTAAATATATTATAGTCGCGGATTTAAAGTGTTACATATAAGTTGATTGAAATTTATATTCAAATTTTGAATCTGTCTTTGAATAATAGGAATTCTAATTCAAAATTCTATTATATCTCATTTGATTCATTATGTTCGAAATTTATTATTTATACGTCCTGCGTAAAGGTTTAACACATATATATATTTATTAGATTCAGATGAACCCTGTAATACACATTACATATGCATACGCATAAAATCCAAGCGAATGAAATCTTTATTAGAGAGTGTTTTATCTTTCGATCATTAAATATGAAACAAATTTTATGCGTAAATTTAAATTTATTCGAGACTCAATATGATATCGAACACGAAAAAACCAAAAATATATTATCCCAGCATATTTGAATATTTTTGTGGGTGGGGGTAGAGATTAGTTTGAATATCCTTCATGCAATACGACAGGGAAAAGGGATTAATTATTATTAAATTATTATCAAAATAGAGGAAAGAAATAGGTAGGTAATATCAGCCACATTTAATAGCACTTTCTTATTATATAGTAATCAGCACTAAATATAACTCATGATATATTTTGGAGAATTTAAGAGAATGGAAGTTGCAAGGTATCGATATATTTTAAATGATCATATTTTGAGTCAATGAGTAATATTTGGCCAAATATTATATATATTACGATTATAAATGATATGATAAAATAGAGATTTTATTTATATTTCATCAATAATTCGAAAGAGTGAAAAACTCTCTAGCTTAACGAGGTATTGATGCCCCTTAAATGTTGAAGAGTATGTCCACATTTTATAACCAAGTAATTCTCACTAATTATTTTTATATGCCTGGTATTAAACTGAATTAATTGAGTAAGTAAATATTAATGCCAGATAGATTATTTAGAAAAAGGTAAATTTTCATTTTCTTGGTATAATCTAAACTTTTCTGACACTTGTTTACAAATTACACTCTTTTTTTTCAAATTTAATAAAGTTTTCACTAATTATTTACATTATAACATCAAAAATTATTTTAATGAAAATAGTTTGGTTTATGGTCTCATGATTCATAGCCATTCATCAAATTAAACTTTCAAATATATATAATAAAAGAACATTAAATAATGAAGCTAGGTTCTTATCAATTTACTATATGACATTTTAGCCTTTTAGATTTTTGTCAATATAAATTAAGCTAAATTGTTGAAGCTTATATCAAGTTAAAGTATCGACATTTAATCTTTTTGAATATGATTTTTCTTCAAATCTTACGTAAATACAAAATACTTTACATATCGAACTATCAGTCAATCATAAGCTAAGCTAAAAGGCTTCACGTAACCATAAATGTCTTCTTGAATACGATTTTTCTTCAAATCTTACATAAATATAAAATACTTTATGTATCGAACTATCAATCAATCATAAGCTAAACTGAAAGGCTTCACATAACAATAAATATCTCTACGTAATCAATAAATATCCAAACTATTATAGTGATTATGTTAGGTATATATGATATGGTTTGCACTTTTCACTTTTATATCAAGTTTTTTTTTGTTGTTGTGGCTTCTTTTAGTTGGTTGCATTTTGATTTATCATCCACACACAAATTGTAGCAATGAGCAATTGGATAAAGACATATACCATAAAAGTACAATAATCTAAATATTAATTTTGAGATATTTAGAATTGTAATTTTTATTTTATTTTTTATTAATTTTGGATTATGCAATATGACATTTCACAATTTTAATGGAGATCCTACCTCAGGAGATATTTTCTTCCCAAAATATATATATAGAAACCTGTCCAATTCAATATTAATAAAATAATATCTAACTTTTGCATGACATAAAGTTATTTCAATCCCATTAAATCTAATTTTTTTTAAAGGATATTAGGGATTGGTCTACACTATAAATTACATGGTATATATAATTAATTAAAAGCTTGAAGAAGCAATTAATCCATTTTTTTTATGCAATGAGGAACTTACTTATTATTCAAATTCATTTCATCATTCATATTGTCATCTTCTTTTTAAGCAAGCAAAATGCATACCTTTTCTATAGTAAGACTTTATTTTATAATAATTAATAATAAGACTATAAAGATTGAATGTTATAGACGAATTTAAAATTTGAATTAACATAGTAATGGTATTAATATATGTGTTAGCGTATACACTATCTCCTCAAAGTCGTGAAATATATATATATATATATATATATATATATATATATATATATATATAATGAGCCAATTAAAGGCTAATTTGCTTATTTTGTATATACCATTTTCAAAACACATTCACATTGCTCTTTGGTTTTCTTGTTGACGAGCTTAACTAATTCTTGAATTAGTTTTGGATATTGACAAATAATAGGGTACGAGTTTAAATATGTTATCGAACTTTAAAAAAATGTTTATCTACGTTATTCATTAAAAGTTTAGCTCATCTATATGCTATTTTCGTTTGAGAAATTTTTTATCATGTCATTATTTGTTAACTGATAATTTCGTTTTATCAATGCGTGAGGAGTATTAATATATCTATTTGCATACACATTATCCTCATCAGACTTTATTCGTGAAATAATTCTGTATATTATATATGCACGTGTACTATATATAACGTTTTACTATATATGTGTGTACTACTATATATTTTTTGAGCCAAAGACACGTAACATGCTAATAATTTGCTTATTTTGTTGATACCATTTTAAAAAATACATTCACATTGCTCTTTGGGATCGTTAAATTAGTTTATAAAAATATAATTCGTTCAACTTTTTTAAAAATATAACGAAGTTATTTGCACCTCTATATTGTGTTGGTCTTTAATTTTATGCATTTTCGTAGGTCATAAATTGATATTTATAATCTATTCATTTATTAACTTAACCTATTTTAATCCGTTCAAATTCATTTATGTAAATTTCTTTTGCCCTTAATATTTTTCAATTTATGGTTGTTAAAAGTTGTTGGTATTTTTCAATTAACGTCTTGATTATATTGCTTGTAAGCCATTCTATATTACTAACCAAATCTTGTTATTATATTATATTAATATATATACCTTTATTCATTAAAGAAGCCAAAATGAACAATGTAAAAGAAGAGTATACAAGTATGCAACCGTTTCAATAACGGCAAAAATTTGTTAGAAGCATCGTTATCTACCGACTCTGTAATACGTGATTCTAAATTTAATTAACCCTAATATAATATTAAATATCGGGGAATTAATAAGAATTTAGCTTTTAAGTTAATGATAACTTCTTAAAAAGAAATAAATATGATAATTTAGGTAAATTTCATATCGAAATAAAAAATTAAAGGGTAGAAAAGTTCTTTTATTAAGTATAAGACAAATCAACGTACATAAAATATCACAATATCAAAATAAAAAATATACATATTATAGGCTAAAACTTTTGATTTTTTTTAATGAATTTTGCTATCAAGATGATGATATTCTCAAAATGGAAATTAACCAACTATTACTATAAAAAAAATACTATTTTAATCAGACAAATATTCTTTTTTCATTTACAAAATGTAATGTCACCATCTCCTTTTTGTAACCCCAAATTCGAAAAGAAGACTATATTTTTTAATTATTTTCCTTTGCTTTTTACCTGTAGAGATGAGAAATATCATTTTCTAGTATTTTTCATTGTGGGGGTGGGATGGGGTTGTTGTATATCGTATTAAAATTTAATTAAATTTAAGTATATATATTATAAAAATTTATTTTTTAAAGAAGTGCTTTTAATAAGAATTTTTTTTTACTATTTTAGTTTGACTAAAAAGTTCTAAATTAAAACGAAAAAAATTTCTATCATTTCACCGTAATTCTTGATTTTTAGTAATTTATTAAAGTTTCCCAATTTGGAGACTGAGTGGACCATGGAGTCCTTTTTATCTTTACACTAGTTGTTCATTTGTTGGGCGGTCACCGCCAATAAGACTTTGTAATAATGATGAATTCGATATATTGATAGAGTAAAAAATATTTATATAATTAAATTAATTTAAAATAATTAAAGTAAATTTCATTTAATAATAACAATAACATGTAATTTAGAATTAACAGTTGAAAATGTTATTTATGATAAATTATATAGAGTAGAAAGTTAGTCAGGTATGTGAAGAAATTCTTCTGAATCCTTTCATCGTAATGTATATCGTAAATATAAAATGTTAAATTCTCGTGAATTTCATACATGTCAAAGAATTTAATTTTCTATATTTAAACTGAGGCTTTCTATAAGTTATTAAACTGAAAACGTAATTACGTAAATGAAAATGTATATTTATTTATTTTAAAAAAAAATCAATTTTAGGTGAAGTAATTTTATAATTGTTCATGGTTATGAATATATATACATTACTATGCACTAGTAACAGTTGAATCCTATTAATCTTTCGGAAAAGGGCCTAAAATACCCTCAAAGTATTGAAAATGGTACACAATTACCCCCCATCCACCTATTAGCCCCCAAATACCCTTTACATCCACCTTTGGGTCCAAATTTACCCCTTCATTAACGGACCAAAATTAAAAATAATTAAATAATATTTTTTAATTACGTGACACTCAACCATTGGTTGTAATTTAATTATTTAAAATAATTTTAAACCCACCCATTTTAACTAAACCCGCCCCAAATATTATTAAACCCGCCCCACTTGACCCAATTTAAAAAAAAAACCATCTAATTAAAAAAACCTAAAACCTTATTCAAATTCTTGTATTTCTATTATAATGAGCTATGATTTTTTGGGGTATACATATGAAAGTTGGTAACTTTCTCCTTTATTGATAACTTTTTATTCTAATAATTGAATGTGATTCTTTTATAAATCTAAGTAATTAAAAGATTTGAAGGCATCTGCTACACGTCTTTGGCACATTCTTCACCTACCAAAGAGTAAAATCATATCTTTTGCCTTTGAACATAGGAAGCAACAATCACTAGCTTACTGCCAAATTGAAGAGAAAGCAACAATCACTGGCTTACTGCCAAATTGAGTTGTAGCAGTATAATATCTTGCCAAAAATCCACACTTACATATACGAGATTGAAGTTCTTCAGGGGAAGAAATCGAAGAAGAAGCTGACATTTTCTTCAGGATGAAGAAGATGAAGACGATGGAGTTGCACGATCTGTAGATTGTGAAAATTGGAGGAATAAGGTTTTAGATTTTTTTAATTAGATGGGTTTTTTTAAAATTGGGTCAAGTGGGGCGGGTTTAATAATATTTGGGGCGGGTTTAGTTAAAATGGGTGGGTTTAAAATTATTTTAAATAATTAAATTACAACCAATGGTTGAGTGCCACGTAATTAAAAAATATTATTTAATTATTTTTAATTTTGGTCCGTTAATGAAGGGGTAAATTTGGACCCAAAGATGGATGTGAAGGGTATTCGAGGCCAATAGGTGGATGGAGGGTAATTGTGTACCATTTTGAATACTTCAAAGGTATTTTAGGCCCTTTTCCGTTAATCTTTTATTCACATTCACCAACTAACATTAACTTATATGATGGTAACAAAAATATGCTGAGTGGTCAACGAAAAGTCAAATCCACTAATTTATAAAAAGTCATTGTAAAATTAAGCGATGAAGTTAGAGATATCGTTAAAAATATTTAAAATTTAATATATTTATTTTTATAAAAATTAATTTTAATTTATGTATCTACTATTACTTTCTTAATATGCTATACAATCTTATGACAAATATTATTTAATTGACCACCTTTTCGTTAATATAGCTAAGATATTGGTAATTTTGATGCAATAGATTTTTGTTCAAACATATATTTGCATAAATAAATTAATTAAATATATATAAATATTATACTTAAAAATTATTATTATAAAATTCATAACCGGTAAAATTGAATTATTTCTCAGTGGGGAACATGATTTCCTAAAAATGACTTTCAGTTTTTCTAGTTATCAGAATATATAATTTATTCCATTCACATTTCATATTATTCATATTTACCAGATCTGGAAATTTGGATCATAAAGACGGAAAAAAGTTGTTCATATCGGGTGTTTATATTAAATTAATATAATTTTTATTATTACGTGATTTAATGAAGTACAACATATGTTAATTAATAACGGTTAAGTAAAATGAACTATAAATTTATACACATGTCATATATGTATTGACTTAGTGTATACACTCGATGCCGGATAAGTTTTACCCAACAATTATGCTATATCTCATTTTTTATATTAGTACTATACTAAAATCATTAAATTATTTTTAAAAAAAATAAAAAAATCATTGTTTTCATTTGAATATTCAACTTCAGTTTTCTCGTTTCAATTTGTATGGCTTGATCGAATATAAAGGGCAAAGTATTAACTAATAACCAATATGAATTAGGACATATAGAGTGTGTTTGGTTGGGACAAAAGTTATGGAAAATGTTTTCCAAATCAACTTATTTTCCTCAAAATTAAGGAAAATGACTTTCCTTCAAAATTAAGGAAAACATTTTCCAAAACTCTCCTCCAATTTCAAATTACATTTTTTGGGGAAAAACATCGATTTTAAAAAAATATTTTTAATTACAAAATTTTATTTTTTCAACCGATCCCTGACCCCCCCTCTCACCGGCCAGCCCCCCACCCCAACCCCAATCCCTCTCCAAAGAATTAACCCACTACCCCACCCCACCCCACCCCACCCCCAAAAAATAATAATTTTAATTTTAAACAATATTTTTAATTTCATAAATTATTTTTTACTCTAGTAAAATAAAAGATGTCTCTCAAAAACATTTTTCATTCATAAATCAAACACCAAAAATTATTTCCGAAAAATATTTTCTACTCACCAATCAACACATGAGAAAATAAGTCCAAAATCTACTTGTTTTCCTGGAAAACATTTTCCATGGAAAACATTTTCCTTCATACCAAACACACCCATAGTCTCCAATTGTTAATAAAATTTACATATTTAAACTTATATATAAAGTACTATATTAATTATTCAAAATATTTTGCAATATCATAGTAAAAAAATTAAACTTATATATAAAGTACTTTATTAATTATTCAAAATATTTTGCAATATCATAGTAAAAAAATTAAAGTTCAACATTTTACTCGCTAAATAATAATTTGAATACATAAATTAAAAAGATGAAATATATTATATATTATATTAATATTGATGTATCATAACAAAATACAAGGTTATCACTAGTATTATTCGATAACAATCGAATAAAAGTAGTTCCTAATTTGTCTGCTTTAATAGCTTCTTGAGCAAACAAAGAAGGAACTCATGTTAAATTTTCAAAAAAAAAAAAAATTCTTCTTCCTTATCGTATCGTTTAGCCTATATAATTTTGTTATCTTGTTCTGATCCCTATAGTTATTGGTGCATGTATACACCTTATATACAACGTAAACACTATGAAAAGCTTGAAATACGACTAGGAAGACGGTATATATATGCTAGTAAGGTTTAAGTTTTGATGGGCAGAATTATCAGATAACTGTATTGACGAAAGATAGTATAGAGATCTGATAAAATAGTTTTAGCTGCACGCAAACAGACCTGAACATCACGTTGTTGGGAATATCAAGAATAGGCTAGTGATCAAGTATTAATTTCAGGTATAATATCAAGAATAGGCTTCCATCCTTTACCATTAGTTATTGTACTTTCTTCAACAATAGTTGTACTCTTGATCATATCATCAACTTTGATTTTTCCACCTTCACTACTACTTAACAATTCTTGCAACTCTTTCTTGGAAATGACAATTTTAACCCTAATAACCTCTTTCTTTTGGTGATGATGATCATGATTAGCTTCTAATAATTCAACTTGATGATCATTTGCACACTTAACCTTCTCATCATTTACTAATTGATCATCATTAATTGCAAACTTGACCTTCTTTTTCACTTGATCATTTGCAAACTTGACCTTTTTTTTGGCTGATTTTGGCTTTGGTAAACTAGGCAAAAGATAATAAATTTGGCCACCTAGCAAGTCATCATTTGGTTGAAGATGTTGATTTTCAATGACTTGATGGGAATTAGAAATTACATGGTTAGAAAATTGTGATAAAATTTGATGAACTTTGATAGGAGCTTTGTATTCAAGAATTTTTCCATCTGTTTTTATCACTTTTACAACTTTTTCTTGAAGAACTATACAATTACCCATTGTTGGTATATTGAGTATTAATGTTTAATTGTTGTTTGGAGCATTTAGTTGTGTTTGCCTTTTATAAAGAAATGATATTTGTAAATGCCCTTTGGAATAAGGAATATTACAACTACAACCTTAGAACTTTTGGACCCCACCTAGTTGATTTTTTGTTGTTGATGTCTAATTGAGTGCTTATAATAAGAGTCTAAATATATGACTAGATTGATATGATTATGCTCTATTTGAAACTCTCTTCCCATTTACCTTTGTGAATAGGGCAAGAACAAATTTAGAATTTGAATTCGATATTTAGGTTTTTATTATCGATAGTTTTGAAACATGAAATTCAAATATAATATTCGTTTAAAATTAGATAGTTATCAACTATTTTATGTTAGAAATATTGATGAAGTTGAATTTATTATTTATGTTTTTCACCAGTTAGTTAGCAATATATTTATGATTAAACTCAATTGGTTACAAAAAAAAAGGACTTGCTATAGCTATCTAGTCTACTTTTTTTCTTTTTTCCGAGCCAATAGAATAACGTTACTAATTACTTGTATAAAGAAAATAAACATTTCATCTATTAAACTTTAAAAACTAACTCATAAAATAAGAACTACTCAAAATATTACAAGGGGATAACAATATATTCTCTCAACTAATATGAAACATTATATGTAGTATGTAATTGCATGTCCAAAACATTTTTTGGGGTGGTGGGTGGGTGGATGGGTGGTGGGGGAGGGGGGGATTTGAGGAGGGAGGATACAATTAGGTTCGAACCTCCATTACTAAGATGAATGTGTGGATAGTCCGTTATGACTAAAATCGTGTATACAGAGTTGACAATATATATTGCATAGAAAATTCGATCGATAACTTAACTCATGAGATGAGATGAGGAGAAGAAGATGAATTTACATATAAATATTGACTTGGTAAAACTAATTTTCCTCTCATGGTTTAAAACAAGAATGTAACACTATTAAGGACCACTAAAACAATTGCAAGTGGTTGACTACTATATGCACCACAAATTGGCATACTTAATTACCTAATTGGTACTTCATTGACTCCTCTTCTATTGCACATTAGTTAATTGACTATTATTTTTCTTGTTTGTTTTTGACATAGTGTGACTGATATTTTGTGCAAAAAACTCGGTTTTGGCATCTAATAATATCATTGTTTTTCTCATTTCATTTGTGATATTTTAATTTGTTAGAACTATTAGAAATAGTTTATCTTGATTTTCTTAATATACTTTTTGTAATATAGGCATATTTGATCTTGAATCATAGATCTCACTTTTGTGACACTATTCAGTCCAGTGATAAAGAGCGCAACATATCATGTATATGAGTTTGATGCATATTATAATATTTATGTGAAGACGGGTAAAAAGTTGGATCTATTATCTATTAAAATTTGAAATCGTGCGCTCATTAATTTCTCTATTATAAAAAAATGTAAATAATTTATTTTGGGTGTCTGATATCCATATTGAATCCCGATTAAATTTGAATTCGTACCGAAAGTCCCATATTGGAGGTAAAACACTCCCTAACAGAGGAACTAAGATCTGAAACTTCTTGTTAAGGATGAAAAATACTTATCACTCCACCACGACGACCGTGATTGGTAAAATAATCTTTATTATTAACTATTAAGTAATGCATGAACCGTGGACTTGAGTTAATCAAGTCTCTCAAGTTGTGTGGTCCACCTAACTATTCACTATATTAACTAGTGGCTAATTAAACCACTCTTGCTATTTGCTAGGTTTAATTTATCAATCAATTAAAATTAATTACCTCAAATAAAATGCTGATTAGGATAAGATTAATTAGTGGCTTGTCATTATAACTTTTTCCAATTTGGACTTAGCAAAATCATTAATTAATTAATTAAAGACACTTTTTAAGCTTGATCCACACGCCTGAAAATGTATTTGATAATATGTAAGATACTATTACATCTCTATTCATATTATATGTCTTTTAATATTCTTAATATATTTCTTAGGAGTTACATTTCATAACTTTAATCATAAGAATAGTTGTTAAAATTTCTGGAATGTGAAAGTTTGTCGAAACACTAATATTCGAAACCAAAAATAAAATTAAGTTGCGAAGGAATAGTCAGTATATATAGAATCGTCTTTAATAGAAAACAAGTTACCTTAAAGTACTTTGAGAGATGTAACTTCTATTACTATATATGTTCAATCTTTTTGTAGTGATTTTCTCTTATACGGATTCAGATTAAACGAGTTTCAAAATGGGTACTTCTAGACCCCCAAAGTGAGTTGAGAGATCTAGCTTCTACTATGATCAATATTTAGTCTATTTGCTGTGATTTTTTGACATGAATTCAGATTAGGCGAATCTCCAAATGAGCACGTATCCTAAATCGCTAAAGTGGTTTGAGAGATGTAGCTCCTATTATAATGTTTAGTCTATTTATAATGACTTTTCGACGTAAATTCAAATTAATCGAGTAAAATACTTATTGAATATTAGATTATTTTTTTCCAAAAACAAATCAAACAAAAAGAAGATATGAATGTGATTGAGGCCCACTTGAACATTAGAGAAATATGAAAATAAAAAAAAGTGAATGCATAGTAAACAAGTGCTTGATGATGCTATCAACACGCAAAACGCCCACATTCTTAGCTCCCCCAACCCCACTTATGCAGTATATATATATAAATAATTTTTTTAGCGTTAATAAATATATAGATTAACAAAGAGTGTTAAAATTAGATAAAGGAGGTACATAAATAATTTTAAGACCAAAGGCTTATATATTAATAAAAACGATATGAAATGTATGAATTGCAAATATTAACACCAATATCAACAGTGCATACTTTTCCATATACCATTGGAACAATTCTTATATCTGCATTTACAAAAATTAAAATAAAAAACAAGTTAGAATAATAGTAACAATAATAATATATTCAGTGTAATTACACAAGTGAAGTTTGGGATATGCATATCTAACACTATTTTGATTTCTGAAGATAGAGAGATTATTTATGATATACAGCTCAACTTCAAATAAACCTATCGAAATAGTTTAATATATATATATACACTTAAATATAATAAATGAAAAATTCTAAAGTATATATGTATATAGATTCTACCTAATGAAATAGCAAGAAGCACAAAAAATAAAGCAAGAAATTTTGCCATTTGCAAATTCTTTTCTTTTTTCTTTCCTTTTTGGGTTGATGAACTCATGACTTGGGCTTCCTTTTATACTTGTTTTTATATCTATTGTTATTATAAAATAATTATTAGAATACTATATGGATATATGAGAGTTAAATGGATTTATAATAAGAATATGTAAATAATTATATTAATTATTTACTTTATAAACAAGTCTAAAATTTTTGTGACTTTAATTATTTTTTCAAAAAGTCCAAACTTATCATGTGGAGTGTGGGATTAATTCATTAATTGTCTTTAGACTAGACTTTATTGCAACAAACTATTAAATGTGACAAAATAACATTAAATATATTTTTAAGCCGCTCAAAATACTTAATATATTATTATCGATGAAAATATATTTAACTTTTCAAATATTAATTAAAACATATCAACTAAAAATAGTTATTCTCAAAGAATATACTCTTTACTCTCCAAAGATTAAATAAGATATATAAATAAAATAAATGGGGTAACATTTTGAAGTTTTGTTTAAACAATTTGAAGCATAATTTACTAGCATTAGAGTTTTTTTCTTCTTCTGATTAGTGGTAGAAAAAATAAGATTTATTGGTATAGAAAAATAATTTTTAAACTATTATCTTTCTGCGAATTTCATATATATATATATATATATATATATATATATATATATATATATATATATTAACGATTCATTATTTTATTTACTTATCTAAACTATTTAATATTTTCTACGAGTTTCATATATAAATTATCAAAAAAATAAAAATATTAAAACACAAATTGATATGTTGTGTTACTCTACACATAGTATATTTATTAAGAAAAAATATTTAACCAACTGAACATCGAAACGTATTTATATTTAAAACTTTACATATGTTATTTTCTGGCCACTACAGTGATGACGATATTCATAGCAAATCGAACGATAATCTACCTCTTTTTTTTTTTTGGTTAGTTTGCTCTCCCAAACAAATACATGTATACTGACTTAGTATCATTTCAAATCAAGATTTTGTTTGTCATGAAGAAATAGCTTGACCAAGTACTTATAAGGAACTTAGGTACCTTTCACTCTTTTTTCCGTATTGAGAATTTAAATTTGATAAATTCGATCGGATTTGTACTTCAATATTTATAAGATTAAATCAAATACAGTCGTTGAAAATAAAGTGTGATTATGTATCCATGCATATTATGTTTAAATTTAATTACATGTTTAAACTTTAAATTATTATAATGACTTATTCCACATTTTTACCACTCAAAAGGAAATTTAATATCTCCCTCAAATTATACTATCTGCATCTTTTTTGTGGGGAAATATATGTATATTTCTTTTATGATTTTCATATTATTTGTTTTGAGTCAAGTCTAATATTATTTTTTTAAAAATAAAGTTGAGAATAATTATTTAAAGATCAAATATTTATATATTGATGAAGAAAACTATAAATTAATACAAGCTACTAATATTAGAATTTTACTATTTTATGATCATTGCTTAAAGATATAAGATATTCTCTAATTAGAAATTGAAAAAATAGTAATGATATTTTGAGTGCACTTCTTTAATGATGATAAACGTGAAAATTAAATTTAATGTTTTTTGAATAAAAAAATGTATTAATTTTAAGATATGTCTAAATATATATTCATAAATTATTAAAGTGATATACTTTTAATTTCTTCTACTTGCGATAAATTATCAACTTCTATAATATTTAATTATTGAGGTGTAATGTCGCTTTTATACTAATGTTATTCAGTATGTATTGTTCAATTAATAATCTAAATTATCACTTTTGTACTAATTTCATATATTAACTATCATTATTTTTATAATTGAAGGTTCAATATGTTTTAGTTATAAATTATATAGATTAGTAAATTAATTTATTAATAGTTGAGGGACTAAAAATAAAATCCTTAAAAATAAATATAAACCACTTAACGGAATTAATTACCTGTTCCATTTTCCGCCACACCAAACAGATACCACTGCTAAACTTCGCCGGAAAACCATGACCGGAGTTCTCAACGTTTCACCGGCGCCAATTTTACGGCCATTTTCTTCTCAAAAACTCTCTAGAAACAATAGAGTTTTGTTTGTAAAGTCAATGGCGAAATCTTCAGACAGTTCCAATGGTTCCACTTCTGTGAGCACTCGAGAGGAACCTAATTCTTCATTTTCGCCGCCGCCGAACTTCAAACCGCCGAAACCTAAGCCATTTACACCGAGAGGTGATAAAATTTTGGACATATTGGGTGCTTCTCTTGCTTTGCTTTTTCGCCTTGGTACTGGTGCTCTTGTTTCTGGGTATGCTACTTCATTCAGTTTAATTTCATCTTTAATCACCTCAATTTAGCTAAAATATGATTATGCGTTTGTAAAGTAGTCTAATTATGATGAATTATCTGAATATGAATGGATACAGAAGATGCTACTAGCTGGCCCGAACTAATTTGGGATTGAGGTTAGCTGCTCTAGTGATTGATTGATTTTGTTGGATAATTATATATCATTGGGTTCCTAATTGTTGTAGTATTTGTGAATTGGAAAATGGGGAAGTGTTCCCAGAAAAATGAGTTGTGCACTGGGGGCGAGGCCTAATGGAGTAATGGTCAAGTAAGTTGGGAACTAGGACGTCTTAGGTTCAATCTCAGCAGAGGAAAAAACATTACGTTATACCTTCCCATCTATCCAAGGATGTGGATAGATTTATCCGGTACTTGTGCTAGTGGAAGGTAACAATAATGGTAGGTACTCTGTGGAATTAGTTAAGATGCACAAGCTGGCTAGACACCACGGTTATTAGGGTTATTACTCTTGTTTTATTGCATATTCTTCTGGATGCTTTTAATTCAGTTCAAGTCTGAAGAACAAAACATAATAGTTGCAAAGTACTAGTTTTGATTTGATATGAAGTTGTGGTTTTGCATTTAGTATTATAGTTATTTTAAGTTATGTGACTTGACTTACAAATCTAAGGACTCTGTCTAGTGACCAATGGTTGACCTGTGTTAGGGCAAGGGGATGGTGAGCTTAGTCGTAGGGGGTCTCAATGGATGAGAACTTGCCCAAGAATAACTGGTAAGCCAATACAGGCAAGCTTTAATATAATGTTTTGTTAATGATCCCAGTTTCTTGCAAAAACTTATGTACTTTTGGGCAACTAAACTCCGCGGCTACAAAAGAAT
This sequence comes from Solanum lycopersicoides, assembly GCA_022817965.1. Taxonomy (NCBI): domain Eukaryota; kingdom Viridiplantae; phylum Streptophyta; class Magnoliopsida; order Solanales; family Solanaceae; genus Solanum; species Solanum lycopersicoides. The sequence continues at coordinate 3,786,635 of CM040626.1, forward strand.
GCCCTCTATAACTTTAGGGTGAAAATATGAGTCTCTCATTTCAGTTATTTGTACTTCAGCCAAGCATCAACTTCTTCTAATAACCTGACTTCCATTATTAAGAAGAAGCATGTCCAGTATACAAAATCTGCTTACTAATACAAGAGGACACAACTTAGTAAAGAAAGATAATAATCAGCTTTTGTGATGGACATTTTTAAATAAGTTTTCTGAAATGATATTTTGTGAGTTCTTCTTTTCAGTTATACGTAACATCAGGCAGCCAGGAACTGAAATAAAATACTCCTTTTATTTTAAGTTTTCTCCAAGAGTAACATGTTCATCCATGCGTAAAACCAATTTCCTGAAATGGAGAAGTCAGTTATCTGTATTGAGCACTGTAGATTTTGGTATGTTATAACTTATTATGGTCCGCAATAAATAGATCGTTGGCATGAGAACAGTAAAGGGTGAGATGCCCGTTTTATGCCCCCCCAAAAAAACTCACGAACATGAAAACTGATGGAACAATTCTTGTAATCATAGTGTCCAAGGTGGATTGTTCTGTGAGGAAAGCAAATTGAGCAGGAGTATTTGGGTGACTTAGAAGTAATGTGACATGGGCAGATAAACAGTCTTCTACCTTGTTATATTTTTTGTGCGGAACAATCAGTGATAGGTTAAGGATCCCAGGATCTCATTAATATGCGACCTTCATAGTAATTGTGAAACATTTTATCTTAACAAACTTAATAAAACACATCAGTTAATCAAGACTTAGATATGGCCTGAGTAAAGGGATTTGTAGTTCATAGCATGAGTGTAGGATGCCTGGTGGAATTTTCAGCGACAAGCTTATTATTTTTTAGAGTTAATACGAATTTGACATTTGGTCCCTTTATCTGTTCACTGAATATGTTGTTATTAGTTGGTCCCTTTTTCTGTACTTATTGAGGGCAATACATGGGATGTCATTTCAAAATTATTCGCAGAAGATGAAAACCAAAAGTAAATAGATAACCAGAGAAGGTTCTGTTTTTGTACACTAGTAATGAGTCAATTCATAGTGATGCAGCTGGTAGGGTATTTTAATAGCTTGATTGAGAAGAAAAATGGAATATGCTTTTATGTGGTAAAAGTAATTGTGATAAATGAAGAAGCACGTGTACAGTGCAATGATGCTTTTCTAAAGTTCAACTTCTATTTAGTTGTACGAGACAACGCAAGGGATTACTTCAAGATGTACAAAATCTAAGTTATATTGTCTAGTTGTCTTCAATATGTGACGTACATAGCTATTCATGATATGATTTGCATGGAATCCAGAATGCCACTACTTGTAACATTTCAGTCTTAGGAATGATGAGTTGAAGCATATCTACATCTTTCTTTTGGGTTTTCTAAAAGAGCTTTGTATTAATTCTTCTGAAATACAGATGTTGATAAAATATAGGATACTTATTGTTTATGTACTTCTGCAGGTATTCAGCATCTTTTGTCCCCAAAAATGAGGTTCCATCTGACCAGTATGCACTTGAAATTGCTGGTAGTTATTATTCTTATCCACCTTTAGTTTGAACTTTAAGAGTATAAGTCTTGGGTGATGCTTTTCTGACACGAGATATTTATAATAGGCTTCAAGGTGAAGGAGAGTTCAAATATAGGTCCTCGACCTGTGAAGCCAATCGAGATATATGAGTTTGAAAGGTATTTTTGCTGGGGAAGTGTTTTAATACCCACTATTACATTCACTGCCGGAATATGTTTATTACAAATTTATGCTTCTTATCCATTAAGTTTTTCCTAATTTCCTATCCAAGTTTTGGACATATTGATATTGTAGATGTAATTAACCTGTTTCCTCTCTTACATTGCCTGGCATGGAACACGTGGGGATTTCTTCAGCTGCCCATTTTGTAGGAAGGTAACTGCAGATGCATTTGCTCTTTCTTTCTCATTCTGACTGAGGTTCATAGTTATAATCTACTCTTCTTCTTCATTTTAAATTGGTAACATATGTATGTACAAAAAATCCAAGAACCCTACTGTGCAAAAAGGAATTTACAGAGAGCCAATCAAATCTATCAAAGAGTCTGTCTCCTTTATTCTACTATCTTAACACCAAAAATAGAACACCATAATACAACTGATCTACTGCTGTTATGTGAATTAAAGCTGGAATTGACACCTTTATTTTCCAGTTCCAAAAAAAAAAAACTGGAAGAACCGAAGCAACTTTTGCTTATATAAACCCACTTACTGTTTCAATTGTTAAGATGGTTGATAGTGAAAGATTACACTAATGTCTGTAGAATTACTTTTAAAAAATGTATAGAACTATTATATTTATGCTTTCAGCTTTGGTTAGCCGAAAAATAAAAAGGAATCTTGTGACACTTTTCTTCATCAGCCTGGACCATCTTTTCTTTGAATATTATACAGATTGAACTACTCATTTGATCTTTTTCCTTTCCTTTTCTTCCATATTGTTAAAGATGTCAATTTCTTGCAGGTTAGGGAAATAGTGGCTATTTTAGATCTTGACATCCTCTATTATCCTTGCCCAAGAAATGGTCCGAATTTCCGTCCCAAGGTTGGTCAGATGGGTGGAAAGCAGCAGTTCCCCTATATGGTTAGATAACTTCTCTCCTACTGCTCCCTGTAGATAAAATAAACAGTCACAAGCTCTTATGACCACTAAGCTTTGACATGCTTTAAAATAAAATAATATGGCGACTTGTAACCTGCATCATCATTTTTAAAAGTTATCTTAAAACTCAATTTTATATATCAAAATGTTCTCCTCTTGTATTCTCTTGATGATGTGTGACTCTGAGTCAAGAGAAGGATTCTGTCAATAATTATGTTCAGACAAAAACAAAGCTGCGAGGAAGACAATCTTCATTGAAGTGATTTCTTTGTTTACATTCTTCTTTTTCCGTTAGAAACCCTCAACCACTATGTTATTGAATGTAATTGAAGAGCACAAGGTGTAGTTCACCTGCCAACTATATAAGAAACTTTTCTGATTGATACTTCGGAATAATTAACTAAAGTTATCTTGAAAACTATGTTCTACTAACACAATTATTTGATGGCTCAGATTGCTTAAAACAAGCTTAAGTAGTTTGGTCAGACACTGATGTCTTGCATTGCATTTTCTTTTTGCTCCCTCTGAAATACGAAAATGACTAGCTATGCTGCAACTCCACTGAACTTAGCTTCTTCAAACTAATCTAATTGTCTATTCTATTCATTGATCTGGTCTATTACAACATTATGGCATCTAATTTTTGTGTTACTCTACTGCAGGTTGATCCAAACTCTGGAGTTTCCATGTATGAATCAGATGAGATTATCAAGTACTTGGTAGGAAAATATGGTATGCTGCAGTGACCAACTTCTATTGAAAAGTTATTTAAATTGTACTTCTTAATGTTACTATTGTAGCTTGTTCATACATCTGAAACTTCAAGCTATATACTGGTGTCCATATAGTTTTTTATTGTATAAAAAAAAGGAAAGCAACATTTAGATTTTCGATTCGCATGAATTGCAGTTGATTCCGAATGACCCATTTAATAAATTCTTTGGTTTGATACACATTGAGCTCCTACTACTTTTTCTATCTTTTTGGTAGAACTCTTTCTTAGTGAGTGCATCAATTCTGTTGGTTTCCTTGCGCAGGTGATGGAAATGTCCCACTTATGTTGTCCCTTGGTCTTTTCACTGTAAGCTACAAACATTGGTCATCAATGAGTTAGATTTCTAAGATATAGCATTTAATAGATGTACAATTACTGAATATTGGATATTGTCATCTCAGACACTTACTGCAGGCTTTGCCATGATTGGTCGAATGGGGAAGGTATAGGCTTTTCGCTCTCTGCTAATAAGTTTATGGGTTTTGGTGCTACAACTTTGTCTCCATATTCCTCAAGTTAAAAGACTTCCAATGCGCATAATTTCATTCAAAGTTAAGATTTCTGTATATAGATACTGTTGTCAGAAAGCTATTAATATTGATAACAGGACAAATGGATGATCTTTTTGTGACTTTTCCAGGGGTCTTCTTATAAGCCATCTAAAATGCCTCCCAAGCCGCTTGAGTTATGGGCATACGAGGTTAGACTGTGTTTTTTGCTTTCAGTTTTGTTTTAAATGAATCTAAATTAATAATTCTATCAGATTTCTTATTCAATCATTATGTTAAAATAATTTTTGCTGAATAGTATATCTTATTACATTACTTACTTGCACTTGTGTCATTCTTTCAGCCTTCTCCATTTTGCAAAGTTGTACGTGAGGTACTTGTAGAACTAGAGCTACCCCACATACTTCACAGGTACATGTTACTATGAAATGGATGATGAACAAAACCCATTCACTGTGCAATATAGGATGCTGTTGGCACTATGATAAGCTGAATAAATTAGAATGTTATCTGTGAGAGTACCATCAACGAGTAAAGTTACCTATTTCAAAAAAAAGAATACCATCAACAATTAAATATGTTTTCTATGAAGTCTTCTATTAGTTCATACATTTGATTTAAGTAGGTTCCATGCAAATGATTGTTGACATTAATTAGAAGGGTTGAACAGAGGATCCTCCTCTTACCCAAACAGAAAAGAATCTGAATGCATTTAGTTCACTTGTCTTTTGAATTGTTGATTTATCGTCAAAAGTATACTTTGTCACTGGTTTCAAGAATTAAGTTCCTCTTAGCTGATTTTGGAGAGAGGTTTGAAGAAATTTGATAGATGATACTTATAGCTGGTGTGGAGCTTCACTAATTGCATTGTGTCTCCAAGAGGACTAGTTTGATCAACAAGAGGCTTCTATTATTTTTCATGACTCATTTAAAATAAGAAAATAAGATAAAGTTGATATGTCCATTCCATTTCACTCCTTTTAATTTGCTCTGAACGCACTAAAACCAATGGTGCAGTTGTGCTCGTGGTAGCCCCAAACGCCAAGTATTATATGAGAGAGTTGGTCATTTCCAGGTTTTGCTTTGCTTTATGTTACTCTACCTTTTGGATATCTGTTAAGTGTTACACACATTTCCACAAGAAACGTGGAAAACTTAATAATGACCGTCTCTAGGTCCCATACTTAGAAGATCCAAATACTGGAGTCCAGATGTTTGAAAGTGCAGATATTGTGGAATATATACAGGCAACTTATGCTCTTTAAGGTGTGAGGCCTTCTCCTTTTTTCTATAGTTCAATTTCTTAATGTCTCTGTAACAAGAGGTCAAATTTGTCTGAGCTGCTTTCTTTCTAGATAATTTCACAGGAGAATGCCTGCTATGAGGCTCAAAGTTACTTCTCTTATGAATGAACTGAAGATAAATTTTTATATGGAGATAAGTATATAAAAGGAAAGATGTTCTGGAGTACATTTGATGTTCCAACTACATCCTCACCAAATCTGTGTTTTCAGTCTGTAAAAGTAAATGGCTTTGACACAGTCCAAAAGATTGGCCTATGTTACTAAAAGCCAACAGGAAACTTCATCCATTGCCCACTATTCACATTATTATTAATTCAATATGTTATTATTTCATGTCGTGTTGTTTGTATTAAGTCAACTTCAGTTAAATATTTTATGTTAGACCATAGCTTGGCTATATAGGTGATTAACATTGTAAATATCTACTCTCCGGAGAAAAAATTATGGTTCAGAATAGAGGGATTTGCTATGTATGACTTGTATATCTAGTCCAACAAACTGTGTGCAGCCTTTGGTGTTTATATTTTTCATTTTGGTAGAAAAGATGCTCCATCTCTTCACTTATGCAAATCGTTGACTTATAATATCAATTACGAGTGGTGCTAATGAGACGTTAAGGTTAATTTTCCCATTATTGGCTAATTCAACTTCTTAAATTGTTATTCTGGAGTAACATGCCTTATAAACCACTTCATCACCCTTCCATTTGCACGGTATAGCAGGTATGGCCATCAGGTCTGTCATCCTCAAGTTTCTCTCCTTCATGCTTTTAGTTCTTCTCTTGATTACAATCAGCTGAGATATGTCCATGAATTGTAATTATTCTACCTAACTGATGCAACATGTATTTTCGTGTTCTGTAATTCTGTTGACCGTTTATGTGCTCCATCTACTTTATTCATCTTTTGGTGCCTACCTATACTTGAAGGAAAATGAAGAGATTCTTCCTAAGTATAAGACTAGTACTATATCAAGAACTGGCAAATAACTTCTATTCCACTGTGTCTTTTCTCTGATTGATACAGACTCCTTGTGATAATTACTGTCTATCTCACTTACCAAAGCACTACTTTTCTGTAGTGCACCATAGTGTTATTTTTTGTGAAGGAATTTACATTCAGTGTGTTTGAAACATAGGATGATGAGCTGGTGAAGAAGGAACAGTAGAGGATGAATAAAGTTGGAAAGCATTATAATATTTTGTCTAAATACCTATATTCGCTTAAACTTGGCACAATTTGTAAGTTAGACACTTTAACTTAGCAAGTGACCAGACAGACACCTCTACTTGACAGAAGTGTGTCTAAATGAACACCTCACCGTACCACTACTTATTCATCTCCTGGTGCCTACCTATAGTTGAAGGACAATGAAGAGATACTCAAGTATATGAGACTAAAAATTTCATCAAGCAAAGAACTTCTTGCAGTGTGTCTTGTCTCTGATTGATACAGACTCCTGATAGGATGTCGCGAAACTACTTTTCCTTAGTGCAATAATGCATTAATTTTTTGTTAGGAATACCTTTAATGTGCATGAAACATAGGATAATAAACTGGTGAACAAGGAATATTATAGGATGATAAAGTTGGTAAAGATTATGCTATTTTTCACAGTCCTTTTAGTTTGGAGTTCTCATTACAAGACAGTTGGCCTTGGAATAATCAAGGACTGCACCTTGCTTTGAGATGGGGCCTAAAATAGTACTCCCACTGTCCCAAGTTGTGTTTCATACTCCTCTTTTTTAGTTTGTCCTAAAAAGAATGTCATACTTCCTTAAGTAGAGACAATTTAACTTTAAACTTCTCATTATACTCTTAAAGTGATTACTAATAGTCACACAAATGTATATGGCTTGTTTTGGACCACAAGTTTCTAAAGTCCTTTCTTTTTTTCTTTAAACGGCGTAAGCAGTTACACGATACTACCTAAATTAGGACCCATGGAGCATTCCTAATGTCTTTTTGAAGCTCAGAAGAAAAGAAATCATTAGTAGCCATTTATTGTGGAAGTTGGGTATTAGCATGTTCTGTGGTCCAGTGACAGGCTTCCTCCACTTTCACAATTCATAGACTGTGCTACTTTGAAGCATAGTGATCTTTAGGTAAGATATGGTTCTTGCACTTTGAGTAGCTATAAGATTAAGAATATGACTTTTAGTGCTTGTATTATATGCTTATTTTGAATCCTTCTGGCCCTACATTTTGCTTTCTGACTGATCAGGCTGATTATGATTTTTGTCAATACTTTGTTCTTTTCTTGTTTGTTCTAGGATTCTCTTGGTCACTTTGAGTTCCTTGCATTATTCTATGGATCTCTTAGGCATATTTTCTTTATCAATGTAGTAGAATTTTAACACTCGTGCACAGTTAGAAAGTGAATGGTTCAATGAAATATTACTACATCTGTTTGACTTAAATATGCTTTTGTCTACTTCCTTTCCTTTAAGAGTAGACTGAACAATGCAGAAATCCACTTCAACATGTAAAATCTAGTCTGTTCAACTTTTTTTCTTTATATAATTTGGTCTGTTAACCCTTCGGGGTGGCCCAGTGGTTTGGGCTTGAGACTTCCATGTTGGAGGTTTCAAGTTCGAAACTCCTTGCCAGCGAAAGTAAGGGGTTTGCCTTCTGGGTCAAGCTCGTCGAACCGGGCTTGCTTAGTGCGGGTTACCTCTCCTATGTAGTTTGCGAGCTATTGCATAGGAGCGGGGGTTACCCTATGCGCACCCAAAGGGTAGGGGCCGTGGGTTCCCCTTGTTATTATAAAAATAGAAAAATTTGGTCTTTTATGTATTGAACCACATACTTTCTTGAAACTATTGAACCACATACTTTCTATAGGAAACTCGAGATTCTATATAATTATGGTGGCTCTACCCATGCAAGCTAGGTAAAAATCTACCAGTCGAATTAAGTTATGATCCATATTCATCTTAGGATTATTTGCCCCCAAGTTGAAAAATAAATAAGGTCTGACAGACCCAAAAGTTATTTTTTTTTTTTTAAATTTAGAACTTTGGTTCCTCGTGACTAATTGTATATATACATAATAAACTTGTAGTCACTAGGTGGTGCATTGTTTGTAATTGTCACAAGAAACAAGATTCAAGTTGGAAAATCTTGGCCTCTTCTCATCCAATTGCCCAATATGGTTGAGACTTTGTAAAAGTTTAATAAAGTTATATAAGTGGCATGGCTGGAAACTAAAATTCAGATCTAGCACCAGGGAGGTTGTATATGCTTCTAAAAGAAATAAATTTGTATACTCTCTCTTTGTCCTGTTTTATTTGACATCATTGACTATATAAACAACTATAATAACGTCAATGTTCTCGGTGAAATCCAGCAAAATAGAGTGTGAAGAGGGTAGAGTATATATAAACTTTACCCTTAACTCGTGGAGGTAAAAGAGGGTGATCCTCGGGTTAGACTAAGAATGTTAAGTTAATTTTGTGTTCTGTTACTAGTTGTTTTAGAAGTAAACGTTAGAACATCAGTTGTAAAGTTAATTTTGGTAATGAAAATATCAATCAAAGTTATCTTGGATAATTAAATTAATCTGAATTCTTAAAATTTTGGTAATTGTGTGTAAACAATATCACTAGTGAAATTAGTTTAAGACACTTTGAAACAAAATAGATTTCATTTGTGTTTTTAATTGTATGAGAACAAATACAACAATGTTTTCTTTTGTGAATTTCAATTCAAATGAGGTAGTGTCTAATGTCATTGAAAATAAGTTGATATTATCATTAGAGATTTCGAATTTAAGTCTTATGTGAATGGGATCAGAATATCTGATTTTTCGATGAAAATTTGATCGAAGAAAAATAGATGACAAAGAAGTTGTGTCTATGACTTGTCAAATCCAATCCCTTTAGGTCTTCTCTATGCCACAACTTTTATATGTTGAATGTTATACCTTTTTGAGATATTAGTGACCTCTAAATTAACAGTGGCTTCTCCAACAAAGATATAATTTGTGGTTGTCACCATCCACTTAAGGGGAAAAAAATAATTTTTTTTAGGAAAAACTCACTAACCCCTAATTAATTTCTAGTGTCTTCTTCTTTCTTTTCCTATGACCAATTTACATTTTGGCCTTTCAGTTCTAAAATAATCTTCAAGAATCAACTCATAAATATACTTGTAATCCTACTTTTATCAGGATCTTGATTGGGTACAAGTTATTATAAGATTATAACGAACCATAGATCAGGTATATATTCTTTTACTTCGAATTGAAGATTTTATTGTACCTTTTGATCAAGTAAATGAAGTTTAAAAAACAATTATACGTATTTTCTCAATAGAATCATCATGAAAAATTACAATTAACATAACGATAAGGTGAAAGACACTAGCACCCAATAACTTTTGATAGGGACTTGCTCCTCCTAATCTACTTGCTTTCTCTTAGCTACTTGTTTTGTTTGGTAGGTTGATACAATTTCTTCTCTAAAAAAATCTTCAAATAGTATACTGAAATTAAATAATAACAAGATTATTCAGTGAATAACAATATTAATAAAATTTTGTTACTACTTATTTATCTATACATTCCATAAAAATGGAATCGATAACCTAAGGTATAATAAAATAAATTACATGTTACAACGTGTTAAAACATACTAATAGGGAGTATATATACGTCAAATTCAATATTAATTATTACCAATTGGGGTAACATATTCATTTTTAAAATATATTTGTCTCAATGACAATAATAAAATATTTCATTTATCAAAATATATGTCATTACAAAATTTACTGGCTCAATGTCACGGGTCACGGGATAACACATTTTCAGAAAAACAATGTTACTATTCTAAAAATTAATTCAAATATATTTATATTCCTTCTAACAATATATCATAGTAATAATAAATGCACCTCTCAGTAATTTCCTAATATTCCTTGAAAATTGTGATGCCTACATTGGTTTGATGACCCTCATATTAAGTTAAGATCAATTATTACTATTTTTATTAAAAATAATTATAATTTTAAAATTTAAATTTTAAGAATTTTGATTAAGAATGAAGAAATCACTCTGCTAAAATTCTTAAATGAGATTCTACTCTTAGTAAATGACTTTCATTGCGAGTACTAAATATGAGAACAAAAAAAAAAAGTTAAGATATTGCTTAGTTTTTAAGCATCTCATATGAACCATATTATAAAAATAAAAGTTCAAAACATATAGTACAACAAAGTTAAATAAATTGTTTCTTTCAAAAGAAGGAAAAAAATTGTTCGTAAAAACAAAAATTTTCTATAGCAAGTGAGTCATTTTCAAGTTTAAATTTGAAGTCTCTGTTTAAAAATGAAAATAATAAGAATTTATGTTCATGTAAAATTAAAGTGAACAAATAAAGTCATTAATCGAAATCTTCACACGTGATATAAAATTCATAATACATAATTATATGAGTTTAATTTATACACACCGTCAATATTTGTTTTTTTAAATATTTGTTTTTTAAAAAAGCAAAATATTTTTTACTTGTTAAATTAGAAAAGAACTATATCCTCAAACAAAAAAAAGAAGCAAAAGCAAATAATGGACAACTGCTGATATATTATATAGTAAAAAGGTTTGTCCAAAAAGCTTATAAATAAAGGACAAAAATTGAGTTAATGTTCCAACAAAAAATTAAAAAAAATTCTCAGACATTGAGTTGTTTTTGCTTCAGACATCCACTGTAAGTCATCAATTATACAAATTGTTTTTCAAAATTTGTTGTTTCATTTAAATACTTTGATTTTTGTTTTTTCAAGAAAAATTGATATATTGGATTTTATTTTTTTGGAATAGCAATGGCTGATGTTGGTGGAATTTCAGTTTGGGTGATCAATATATGTGTAGTTCTTCTACTCAATCTATTCTCTACTGCATCTGGTAAGTCCACTTATCTTTCTTTCGTATTGCAATTTTATCTGAATTCAATATTTTTCACATTGTGAAGTTAATATGTACAATAAATATAAAATATCGAAATATACTTCTAAAATTTCAATGGAAAGATTCTAGGCATATGCGCTATAGTGGGATGGATGAGAATTGTAATATTTATATCTTTCATTAAAGGTTTCGGGCTCAAGTTTTTGAATGTGTGAATTCAGATTAGTTTTTGAATGTATTTTTAATGTGTGAATTTAAACTAATCGAACTCTAATACAAATATTGAACATCGAATGACAAAACAATTTATTTTACCTTATTTTGAATATGGAAATTAATTAAGTGGCTTGAGAACCATGTATAGCAAAGGAGATTGATGAAATTCCTTCACCCTCTGAACCGATGTACAGTATAGTTTACGGATTCAACAAAGCGCATAAACTTTGGTTAAACTTTGTATTTGTCTTTCAAAAAATCTATCATGTTTTACAGCCCTATAACTTAGTATGGTTAAAATATTAAATCCTGATTTTTCAACTGTCCCTTTTTTAACTAGATATCTCGAATGAGTTCGAATCATGTAAATTGAGAACAATATGATAAGTAGTGCCTCCTCCCTTAATTGTTCCTACGTTATACAAATCAAAATTAATCGAGCTAATAGATTTCAAATATTAAATAATTAATAACTTAATAATAAAAAACTAGACACAATAAAACCATCCTAGTTTGAACCTTTGCTTTAATTGTTGAAAAATCTTTGACATATGTGATGAGAATATGCTTTTAAAAGAACAAAACATCATGGTCATGCTTTTTAGTTGTCTAAAGTTCTTACTGTTTGTTTAACTTTATGATTTTTATATACTATGATCCAAAAAAGTATACATAAAATCTTTGGAAATTGTTTCTTTTATTTAAGTTATAAGTTATATGTTTTTATCATGTCATCTTTAATTTACTTGTTATAGGAAGGAGACTTATTTGTAGTTATAGATATCATTTGACTGATCTGATAAAAATTATCCAAAAAAGTGTACATAAATTTAAAAGAGGATCAAGATGTCTGAAATAAAATAAATTTAAAAGAGGGTTAAGATGTTTGAAATAAAGACAATTGGTGCAAACTTTTGTATAATATACAACTTCAAGAAAAAATTATCCTATTACAAAAAATATTTTTATCATAAATACTAATCCACTCATCAATTTGAAATAATTACATATTATTTCACTAATTAACAATATTGTACCACATTTAAAGTTAGATACACCATTCATTCAGTTATCAAGTCAGATACGTATATCAAAGATACAAAATACATTTTGAAATACACATACATAGGGAGAGAGGCGAGCTAGAAAGAAGAGAAGCAAACAAAAGACTTAGTGTGTCTCAAATATATGTGAATCACACCAAGTACATAGAGAGAGAATTATGCATGACAAAACATGTGAATCACACTTGGATATATTGTATTTAAAATAAATTACACCTAATTTAACTTGCATATATCTAAGATACATGTATTTGAATGCACCAGATACATATATTTTAGATAAGTAAATGTGATACAAAAAAACTAAACTAAAGGCACATTATTAAGCCCTAAATTAGTGCAATTTGTGTTATTTTCTTAACTTAAAACTCTTTTTGGGTTAATTAGGTGATGCTTTGGGAGTCAAATTTGGTTACACAGGCCCAGTAGGCCCAGTAGGCCCAAATGGTTGGGGAAGGTTAAGCCCAACATTTTCAGCCTGCTCAAATGGCAAATCACAGTCCCCAATTAACATAATTAGCCATAATTGTGTTGTTAACAAGAAGTTAAAGCCCTTAATTATGCAATATAATCATTCTGAAGTTGCTACTTTGGTTGATAATGGATTTAATGTTGGGGTTAGTTTTCTTAATCTTTTTTATCCTCCAAATTACTTACATATTTTTCCATTATTATTAAATTTTCATGAGATTAATTTAATAATTACCAATTTTGCAGATAAAATATGGTGATAATGCAGGAAGTTTAATTGTGGATGGTAAAACTTACAATTTTAAGCAAATGCATTGGCATTCTCCTTCTGAACATACAATTGATGGCAAACAGTATGATTATTCTTTAATTTTCTTTCATTTTTATATTTATTTTATTAAATAAATATATATATATATATATATATATATTATCATTATAATGAATTAAATGTGTTTTTCTAATGAAAAAAATTTATTATTTTTTATTTTATTTTTCAGATATGCAGCAGAGCTTCATCTAGTTCATTTTGCTCAAGATAATACCATAGCAGTTTTATCAATCCTCTTCCATTTGGGCCATCCTGATCCTCTAATGACCAAGGTATTATCACTTTATTTTAAAAGATTAAACTCGAGACTTCTAATACGGATAGAAATAAGTTTGCTCGGCCCGGTCACAATTTTTGGTGGTACTTGAAATTTTATTATTATTAGTCATTGATTCTCTCGAGAAGTCACAATTGTCATGAGCAAAGATATTAATAACGAAAAAGACTTTTTGGTTATGCTACTAATACTTGCTCTGCGTGCATCTCTTTTTTGATTTAAAGCTCAATCGTATAATCGAAATAGGATTGATTGACATCTAATCTATTCCCTTCAACTGAACGACGAAATTCTATCACCGTGCTCTACCTCCTGAGTGGGGTCAGAAGGATGGTCAGTCCTCTCTCATATGTGTGTGTGAATATATAAATAATAGACTTCGAACTTGATAAGTAAATCAAATATGTTGACTTGAATCTATAAAATTTAAATTCTAGATTCATCTATCCATTCATGTCATAGGTTGAGGCGCAAGAGGGTTCATATAAATCTCCATCTCCAAAAATTACAATATCTATACGAAATCTCCTCAGTTCAACTTAAGAATTCTTATATGTTTACTTCTTTATATTTTTTGTGTACAAGTCGTCAGTTGTATAAAATGTTAATTAAAAAAATCTTTATGTTTTAAATTTCTTTTAACTAAAATTCCGACTCTAATAGTATCATCTATGATGTTAATAACAATGTTGGACATATCTATGATGTTAATATCAATCTCTAATTATTATTTTTTTTATTTTTTTTTAATGTTGATCAGCTTCAAAACAAATTGAATGAGCTAGCAAGGGATGTAGCAACACATAAAGAAACACAAGTGCAGCTTGGAGTAATTGATACACATGAAATAAGGAAACATTCTCACAAATACTACTCATACACTGGTTCTTTAACAACTCCACCATGCTCTGAAATTGTCTCTTGGTACATTCTTGGCAAGGTATGCAAATCTTTCTCCTTTATTGTCTTCTTGTATTTTGAGTTTAATTTGTTGGTTTATATGAATGTTACATGCACGTATCTTGATTAATTCTACGTGTACCTAATGTCTCTGATCAACACATGCACTAGGTAACTCTACTAGTTTTGCCTAGTTAGGAAATTTGAACCTGAGACCTCATAGTTCTCAACTCACTTCAATGAACACTAAACAACACGTCAACACCATTAGGGATGGCAATGGGGCGGGGCGGGGCGGATGCGGGGCGGGGCGGGTTTAACGCTGTGTGGGACGGGTTGAAATGGTTTTTTTAAAAATTAATGCGGGGGCGGGCGATTGCGGTATATGTGATTTCATGTGGGTTTAAACTTAATTTTAATCTTTTAGATGTTACAAGAGTGATATAGCATTATTTATTAAGATAATTTCTTTAAAGCTACTAAAATTTCCAAGATAGTAAATGAAAATGGTTCACTAAAAATAATTCATTTGGTTTACATGCATCCAATTGACCTCTAAAAAATAAATTTTTAAGTCACTATCCTAGTAAACTAATACAACTTAATGAAAAAATGAATTTTATTTCATGAATTATACGGAGCGGGTTTTCGGGGCAGAGTGAGACGGGTTGAAATTGAATAAAATAAAAGGTTTATGCAGGGTGGGGCGGAAAAAATATTTGCGGATTAAACTCAACCCGCCCTGTCTCACCCCGCATTGCTTCATTGTCATCCCTAAACACCATTGGGTGCTAATATCATAACTAGTACTTCCTTCATTTCAACTTATATATGTCATTGTCTGATTAGGCACAAAAATATTATGAGATTTCATAGTTAATTGAGATGATGAATAATTATTTTTTCAAAAATTGTGAATATTATAGGTGAGATCAATATCAAGAGAACAAGTAGAAGAATTGAGAGCTCCATTGGATCCAACATGCAAGAGAAATGCAAGACCAACTCAACCCTTAAATGGAAGACAAATCCAAATGTATGAAGCCCAACCCACCCCTTAATTATTATTAAATGGAAGACAAATAAATGTGTTATATGTGTACAAATATTCCCCCTAATAAAAGACTCCTTTGAAAAAATAAAAAAATATTACACATATTGAATCTTTGAAAATTTACCTTTTAAGTTACATTATTGAAAATTTCATAAACCTGATTTTAAAGAGTAGAACAGACAAATAATATCACATCTCGTTAAGAATAATGTATATATTGTATCACTAATATTCTTTCCATTAGTCGCACAATTTGACTAATTGATTCTCCATCTTAAAAATGAAGGAATTAATTTGTTTTCAACTATCTCAAGCTTTTCACTTTTCACATTAATTAATCAAACCATTAAAATGTCAAAAGCATGTAGGACTAAATTATTGTCTTCTACTTAGTTTTTTTTTTTTTTTAAGGAAATGAGATCTTTTAATCACTTTTAATAATAAAAATAGATGAAATAATTTTTAATTTTTTCTTTTTATATATTAAATTTATTTTATTTTATTTTATAAAAGACTAGAAAATCATTTCGTTTTTTTCCCAAACAATAAATAGAGCGTCGTGGAAGCAAACTTCATGTGCAAAGTCCACAATTCTGCCTCGACAGTCTGTATGATTCCTCCCAATTTGCTGTAAACACATTGTTTTAGACTTTTAGTTTTTTCAAATTAAATTTTTGATAATTTAGTTTAGTAATTCGAAGTAAAATTCTAGAATTATAGTATATGAGTTTGATTTAGTATGAGATATTAGTATCATATTCTCTTAGTTGTGTCAAATTGTTTTTCTTGAGTTGTTCTTATTTGATAATCTTTTATTATATTGTACCCCCACATAAAAAATAGAAATCGTTGACGTAATAGTATGAACTTTGTAATCCAATTGATTACAATTTCAATATGGTATTACCGAGTTTCACATCCAATCAAAATTTGATTTACCGATTATTAAATTTATCGAATCAAATTTTAAAATTTAAATATTTGGTTCTACTTGTAAACCCATTATCAAATTATCGAATCCAAAATTCAGAAATTCCAACCCTATAGAAGACATGATTACAACAATAATATACCCAATATAACTCCACAACTACAATCTGAAAAAGATAAAATATTATACACATAGATCTTCCATCGTCTACTTGGTAGAAACATAGAAATTATTTTCAAGTAAATCTTTCATAACAACAATAAATTAATAATACCAAAATAAAAACAATACTCAATATATATTAAAACGAATAATAACAATAACAAAATAAAGCGATAATCAACCAACAAATAAACAAACAGATGTGATAAAGCAAAAAAAAATAATAATAACAAGAAACTAAATAAAACATCATGATTATATAAAGTAAAAGTGTAATATTTTCCACCAAAAATATTAGTAGTGGTATCTTTGTTTGTATTCACATTTAACAAATGAAATCGCCTCTAGTAAGACACATTTTACTCTTTAGTGAAGTTTTCAATATAAACAATATCTAATTCACACCGGATATCTATTAATTTCACGAGATATATATAAAAAAATGCATGAAATAATAAATTATTTAATTTAAATTAAATATAATAACCATAGTTTTTTTTATTTGTAATTCGTAGCAAACATGAAAATATTCCATATTTTTTATCGTCCTATTTGTATAATGAAATATATAAATGCAGGACTCATTTATATACCAAAATATACAAATTCAGGACCCATTTGTACACCAAAATAAACAAATAGACTCAAATACATATTTTTTTATGTATTTATATACCGAAATATACAAATTATAGTCATATCAAATATAAAGTTTGTTATGAAGCGCAATTATATAAAGTATAACTATAACATAAAATATAATTTTTTATATTTATTAAACCTAAAATTTACTCTATATAAATCACATCTTATCACTAATATTATATATCATATAGTGTAAATCTACCATATCTACATCACATTTATCACCAACAATATGTCCATCAAACTAAAGCTAACACTAATAAGAAAAAAAATCATCTCATATTTTATCGCGATTAAAATTTGTACCTGAAATCTCATAATTCTCGAATTAGTAGACACAAAACAAATACTACTAGACATTAGATAATAAAAGAGCAAAAACATTATTTTCAAATCATTTTCATTATAATATTCTAAACTACTAATAGAAAATAGTAAAAATTTACAAACCTTCACTCCATGCCAAAACCAAAATATATTTACAATATAGTTTTTAAAAAAACTATTCATCATCCTTCTATTATTGAAAAGGTAAAAAAAAAAAATTTTTATAAAAGAAAAATAAATTCCAAAAAAGTACGTATCATTTTTTTACCTCGAAATTTTAACCGAATATGTGAACAAAGTCCGTTAAATTTTCCTGCCAAAATTCCAACTACCATCAATACTTTTCGTGCTTTGTTTTTTTTTCCCACTTTCATTGGGACCCACTTAAACAACTGCGTTGATTTCACCGCCTCCCCATGATTCCGATCGCCGGCCGGAGGAGAACCGTTTCATTCCTCCTAAATCAGCCGGTTCAGAAAAAACCGGTTCAACGCCAACCGGAGCTCCTCCACGAGTTTTCCCTACGCTTACACTTTTGCTCTTTCTCAGCGGATTTATCGGTTCCGTCGTCGACTTTGAACTTATCGTTTTATCAGTACTGGACCTTGCCGGCTTTTTGTTACTCCGATTAGATCGGAATATTGATAGTAATCGTGAACAGAATCCGGATTTGCGTTTCTCTCCGTTGTTGCTTCGTGATCTCTCGAGTGAATTTTTTTCACATTTTTTTGATTTTTCCGATGATCGTCGGCTTCGTGATCTACGTTTCGATCTTACTCTTCCCATACAAGATACCTTTGGTGACGACGGTTCCGTAACTGAAGCCGATTTCAACGTAGATTCAGACCTTTTCGCCGGGAAAAGCCTAATGTTCGCCGGTTTACAAGTGCGCCGTTTCGAATCGACGTAGTTCTGAGTCTTCGGAAATCCAATAAAACCCTTACTTTTCAAGGTCGTCGAAAATCTCTGCGAACTCGAATTTGAACCTGGATTTAAGTTCGTCGTATTTTGACCGATACCTTTTGTAGACTGTTTACGGTCCAAAAAGGCGTTCCGATCGAACCAATCGAACTCAGCATCTTTCGAAAGCCAGAACGATTCCGGCGGAAAATCAGGCGGATGTTCCGATTGCTTCTCCTCATCATCCAAATCGTTTTTCACACGTTTTTCGCCATCGCCGTCACTGTCAGCCAAAGTCTCACATGCAACTTTCCGGTCATTTCCGCCGCCGGCACAGGCCGAAACTAAAGTTTCCAAATCAACTTGAGGCATTCTAGAGAGAGAAAGAAGAAGAAAAACTTAGAGAGAGAGAGAGAGAATATAAATGTGAAAGGTAGAAATCCTTAGGCAACTTGAGTATACGAAAGTAGATATTTATAAATAAATTTTAAAAAATTGAATTTGATTTATTTTTATATCTTATAAGTTATAATATACTCCTTCATCCCAAAATAATTATGATTTTTCCTCTAAATATACTACTAATATTATATATTATAATTCATCTCATATAATTACGATGATATAAAATGAGTTTAAATGAAAGAAAATATATATAAAAAGGAGCAATCGATTTCAACCTAATAGAATTGAGTTATAATTATTATTGTTATCGCAACTTTTCTAATATTAATGACAAAAACATATTTAGAATATTGATCAAACTTCACATTATTAAAATTTTGATGAATAATGAAAATATTATTCATTTGACTTTACTTACAATATACGTAGATTATATTTTTATTCTTATGAATTTGAGAAGTACTATTAGATAGATTCTCGACTAAAAAAAAGTGATTAAATGATGAAAAAAGGAGCAGTCGATTTTAACCTAATAGAATTGAGTTATACTTATTATTGTTATCGCAATTTTCCTAATCTTAATAACAAAAACATATTTAAAATACTGATCAAACTTCACATTATTAAAATTTCAGAAAATAACGAAAATATTTTTTATTCAAATCTACTTACAATTTTAGTAGATTTTATTTTTATTCTTATGAATTTAAGAGATTATGTTAGATAGATTTTCGACTCAAGCAAGACGTGAATAAATAATAGAATAATATACTAGTAATAAACTATGGACTAATGAGATTCTTTTTCTAGAAGGTGAAATTTATTTTTGCTAAAATAAAATTGAACCAAAGGGAAACTTCCAAAACTTCTTTTTTGTTACTTTTTGAGATAAGTCAAATGATTTGGTGAACTGATTTTTATTTTTTTTATATATTGTTTACTATGAATCTGTGGGATACTTTAAAATATTTTTTTATTTGTGCTGAATTTTAAAATTGTATTTTTTATTTATGACAAAAAAAAGAAAAGAGTAAAGTTAGTTATAAGAGGGACAATCATTTTTTTATATATAAATTTAGTGAATTACAATATTTATAAATGATTTAAGAGATCTATAATTAGTTCAAATGTTATTAAATATGTTAAGATTTTTAAAGTATCAAATTGTTTTTTTGTGTTTGTCTTTACTACTTTTTGAGTAACTAATGAAAGTTGTTATTATTATTAGGCTTTAATATCACAATTGATGTTTGCACCTAAATTTTGTTAAACCCTTTATTATTATTATTAGGCTTTAATACTATAATTGACTTTTTGTAACTAAGTTTTGTAAACTTAAACTTTATATTTTATGATTTTTTAAATAAGTATCTCTAATTGATCATAACACGTATATAAATATTTGATTAATGTGGTTGTAAGACGTCTGAATCATTTGAATAGTGGGAATTCGAATTTGCAAATACTTTTAGGAATTTGAACAAGATGCAAATATAAGATAGCTATATTTGGAGATTGTTCCTCTCTTTACGTAGAAACGAGGTTAAATTCCATACTTAAATTTTATCTTTAAAACTTTGGCCAAAGGAGAAAATGCAAATGTTTATTTTCACACTTGAAGATGTTTATAAGAGTTGACTTGATTGATTGTTATTGTAACCTATATGAAGAGCCACAAATCTCAAAATTGCAAAAGTAGGTATACAAAACTTTAACTATGAGAGAAAGTATAAACAATATCTCTTAACTTGGCGCAAATTATTAGTTTCAGCTCTGAATTATTAACAGACTTAAAAACACTCATCTACTTGACTAATAAACTTAGATACTTGCTCGATACACTCTTGATATGCAACATGGCATAACAAGTGGTTTCAAACTCTTGTAAGAGCATAAAATTCTTCATAAAAATTGAGAGAAGTCTTTGAAAACGCTAACAAACATTTGATGTATTAATCACAACAATAGTGACGATTTACTATTTTTTCCCACGTGAATTTGATGTATTAATCACAACAAATAAGAAACACCATAAGTTGGAAATATTCCAAAAATTGTTTTAGACTAATTAAAAATTGAAAATTCGTGGAATTAAGTATTTTTATAACTTTAGTGTATTAAAATATTTGTAAATGATTTAAGAGATATTTAGTCCAAATGTCATTAACTTCTTAAGTTTATGCGTATCAAATTGTATTTTTGTGTTTGTCGTTACCAACTTTTTGAGTAACTAATAAAAATATATTATTATTATTATTATTATTATTATTATTATAAGGTTTTAATTCTATAATTGACATTTGTATCTAAGTTTTATAAACCCAAATTTCTAAAGATTTTCCAATTAAGAACCTCTCTAATTGGTCGCAACATGTGTTTTTAAAAAATATATTTTTTCAATTGTTGATCATATTTTTGTAGTTGTGTGATTTACGTGTTTTTAAGACGTTTGAATGACAAATTTAACGTGTGAATTTGAATACGCAATTATTATTAGGTATTCAATCATATTATTCAAGTTTAAATTTGTGAAATTAAATTGTCGACTTCACAAAATAGTGCCATTAGAAGCATCGATTTGTATATTAAGCCATTTTAATATTTTTTGTCATTCCAACCACCCCCCTACCCCCTACCCCCCACCCTCTTTTCGATTATTATTTAAACATTTGAATCAAATAAATCATATACTTGTACCAGCAATCATAATATAATAATTCTAAACAAAAGCCAGCAATCAATAATTTAATTATTAGCAATTGATTAGATTAATTAAATACAATAATCAGATATGTGTGACTTCTGTTAGGTATCAAATTTGGCGTGTTAGAAGTAGGGGAGGGTATAAACTATCGAAAATCGAATCGAATTAAAATTTTTGATAATTTAGTATTTTCTAATTGAGCATTTGGTATGGTATTTCGGAATAGAATTTTAGAATTATGGTATTCGGATTTGGATTCGGTATGAGACTTTAGTACCATTTCGTATTTGGTATTTTTCGAATACCGAAATATTTACTTAATGAAGATCATGTATAAACATGTCTGTAACTTATTAGTACAAGTTCAAAGAAGAAAGTTAAAGAATGAACATAAACAATCCAAATACATGTCTTTTAGTTGTATCAATTTATTTATCTTGATTTCTTCTTACTCAGTGATATTCTATTATATCGTTCATCTACATAAATCATTCCCTCCTCAGCTACGGAAAGAATTTCTTTGCCTCGAGGTCAGCGCTTGTCTTCACTGATTCAAAATTCTATTTCATCTGTCTGTCTTCTCACCGTTTCCGCTTTCGTATAGGAAAATATAAAAATGATTAGAAAAATAATATTAACTTTGTAATATAATCGGCTATAACTTCAATACGGTATTACTGAACCATACCAAATTGAAATTTAATTTATCAATTACCGAATTGCAAAATCAAAATATAAAATTTTGATATTTGATATTTTTTTAAATTACTAATTACCAAATTATCAAAACTCGAAACTCGATAATTCCGAATCGAATACCCAATGTCCACCATAGGAGTACTTTTTAGTGGAATTAGGTTTGAGTAGATGTTAATTATTTAAAAATTCTAGCCTATAGCCAAAGAATTGAAAGAAAATAAAATTTATTTTTCTAATGAATTTAATATTTGTCATCATAAAACTTGGAGGTTGTGACCAATAAACCCAATAATTGAGGGGAAAAAAGTCTTATAGATTCTAAAGAATTTGTGAGGTGGTTATTATATATAGGGATAATAATTAATAATTACATTTAAGTTAAATAAGATGGCGGTGGACTCACTCATCAAAAATTTTGCATATTAATAACTTATTAAAATTTAATACTCTTAACAAAAATTTTAACTTCAATATTTTTAATTTGAAGTTATGAAATTTTTGTTTCTCGAAAATATCGAACAGTAATGCTTGTGTTGTAATAGATGCTTGCTTGTTAGGTTAAATATGCTTTCCGCTCAAAAGAATCGATCACTATCTAACTGAACTAGTGAAAATCCTATATAGAGACATACGAAAGAATCACATGTTTCGAACATGACGTCGTGTTGTCTTTCAATTATACATTTTTTAAAGAATGGAGGGGTTGAGGTTGGGGTTGGGAAGAAAGATAGAGCTAGTACGTCTTGTAGAGCACATGTACGACATAATCAGGTCCGTGACACAATAAATCTTTCTCTATTTATAGATAAAGAAGACCCCAAAATGAATATCGAATATTTTGAAGAATTTATTTTCCTCAAAATTAGCTTAAACTGATAGGAAAAAAGGAACACCAACCAGATTGATTTGGTAAGCCATTTGTCAAACCAATAAGTAATTAGGTAGCTAGACTACTTTAAATAATGAATTGGTCAATAATCATACAATATTAAAATAATATTTATTTTGTAATTACTTAGTCTAAGATATTCAAATATTTTGGCCCCATATTAGCTTTAGGTTTTAAATTTAGGAATTAAGTTTGATGTATTGTTAATTAAGAATGAAAGAAGTCTATATATGTTAGGTACAACAAAAATTTGCTTTCACTATAAAAATGATAGTAACAATTAGGCATTGCCAATAATAATACTCAATTGTCAAAGCATTGATTGACCTTAATTAGAAAGAGTGGTTATTTTTAATCTTCAAAAAGACTAATTAATCAAAACTAAACCACTATTAATAAGTCAACCTCACTAGATAGTAGTATTAGTTTTACCAAACTAGCTAATTAGGTCAATTAAAATGCTGGGGAATATAGTAACAACAAGAAGTTACAAACACACAAGAAAAAAATCAAATAATTTCTTTTCAATTTTTGAAATCTTGACAAATAATAAAGTTCTTAAGTATTTGTATTGATAGCAGATACTTGTGAAACTAATCGAGATGGAACAAGTTGATAAAACGTTATGATTTAAAAAAAGGTTTTGTATTTTGTAAACATTTGGTCTTCGAAATTGAAGGTGGGTAATAAAGTTACTTAGTATTTGTATTAATAGCAGATACTTGTGACACTAATCGAGATGGAACAAGTTGATTGAACACTATTAAAAAAAAGGTTTTGTATTGTGTAAACATTTGGTCTTCGAAATTAAAGGTGGAAGCAACTTTCATTAGATTTATTTGAACTCAATACTTTGAATATAAATTTCAAATTTATGTATAAAACTCCACTAAAAATACACTAAATACTAGGTTTGAACTTAATATTTTAAAATTATAATTGTTTCAATTTTCAACTGCTATTAACCTTAACAATCGAACCCATAAAATTTGAATCTTAAATTTCTTTCTATCTACAACTCAAGTCCTAATAATTAAAATTTGCACCACATACGATTTATTAAAAAGAATAAACGCTTCTTATTAAAGATTTTTTCATTTTTCAAACTCAAACAAATTGCGATATTTATTTTTTATTTCACCACTTGATGAAGCCTAAGATTTAGAGAGAAATATCTTATTGAATAAGTAATAATCATTGTGGGCTAGTATATATTTTACATAAATAGGTAGAAAATATCAATTAAGTGCCTAACAAATCTATATAATAAGTCATAAAACTAAGAAGGAAAAAAAAAAGGAAATTTATTAGGGACTATCATTAAGGAATCAGATATTTCTTTTTTAATAAGATATTTCAAATTCAAATTTTAAATATGAAAAAAAGTTATTGATAAAAAATATTTCTTTTCGAATTGAGCCATATCGGATGAATAATAAAATGAAAAATAAATTTATTAGGATCCAATTTTAATAAAAATTCTTAAGAAGATTTCGAGAAGAAGTTTATATATAGAGTAGGAATAAATACGTAAGCAATGACAAAGAATTGAATTTTCAACTTCTTTTCATTTTCGATTTATTTATTTTTCTTTGACAAGATTTTAAATTTATAAATCAAGTAGGGTTGTTGGTACAGTACGATTTTGAAAATTTATGTTTGAATTTTAGTTTCTACACATGATAAGTCGATAATTACAATTTACTCGATTTCATATTTCATAAAGTTAAAAGTTATGCATACTTGAAAGAAATGATAATTATTTAAATCTGATATTTAATATTTTAATTTATCTTTTAAAAATATCGAACACCATTTTTTTTAAATATAACACATAGCACATATCATAATATCTAAATTGATGCGTCGAAATAAAAATATAATTATTTAATATTTGTTGCACTGTCACCCTGTGCCTAGTCAATAAGGTTTTTATATTTTATTTTTGATGTTAAGAAGTGTAAGTACTAATTAGGCAGAATTGATTTGTATTTTTAACAACTATTTTCATGTTTTGGTCTGCTATCATTGTCTTTGTTGACTAATAAGTAAATATTATTACAAATGAGGAAAAAATAGTGTGAGAAAATGAAATAAGAGTATCAAAATTCAAAAAAAACATGAGCTAGGAAAATACTCTATCTCTACTTTTAATTTTTTTAAAAAGAAACTAATATTATAAATTAAAATGTTCTAAGAAAACAAGAAACAAAAAGTCAAAAAGAATGCCCTAAAAATTCTATAAATGGTTGGTCAAATTGCAATTTGGAAAAACAACAAAATTATGGAAGTAAAAAAAACATGATAAACTTGAGAATTAAGATGTACTGAAAACAAGGACAAAATAAAATATTTATACATTTAGTTTAGGATTAATAGGCAAAATTATATTTAAAATGTCTTCTTTTTTAAAATGAGTTTCATATAAAAATTATCGTATGAACAAGTTTTTATTTGAATTGTAATCAAATGTTTAATATTTATCAAAGTACATCTTGATAAATAGTTATTCTCTTTTTTATTTTCTATTTGAAATATCACAATATTCAATCAGAAAAAGAGAACAACTAATAGTTGAGGTACGTTTCAAAAAATATTTGATGATAAATGAGTTAGAAATTCGTACATCTTATAATTTAGATATGAAACTCAAAAAATTAAAATATTTTAAGTGTGTCTTAGACTGTTCACTCTTTAGTTTGAATACGGATGACAAAATTCCTGTTAACCTCATTTTAGTAGCTAAACACATTTTGATTCGCCCCGTGTCAAATTATTTAAAAGTAGTTATTAATGAGAAACTTCATTAGAAAATTTTTGAAAAAAATATATATTCTTAGTTGATACTATGTTATTTATAATTGAAGTAAAAATAAATTTCTTTTTAAAATACTTAACCGATTGTAAATTTAGTAAGAATTGAACAAGTCAATTATGACCGACTTATTAAACGTATTACAATTCAATCTATAGATGAACATAAGTACAAAAAAATTGAAAAATCAAACTAATTTAATTTTTTGATTTTAATTTTGAAAGTTCGATTCTTTAATTCGGTGTCTGATAACATATTTTATTAAATATTTTGACAATTTTAAAATCCAAAATCCAAAATCCAAGCCCATTTCAGATTTATGTTTAGACCCAATCCCAATTTTGTATTTGGTGCCCTAAATCAAAATTCAAAAATTCTGATTCATCGGTTCACTTTTTTCACTCTCACCGCGCAGCCACCGTCGGCGACCAGCAGGGCAGCGGCGTAGAAACCGTCGGCAACCAGCAGGGCAGCGGTGCGTGTATTTCTCACTCTCACTCGTCTCTCAGTCCCTCTTCTCAGTATGTTTTAACTTAGTTTACAGAAGTAGCTGGTTTATTCTTGAATTCATACTCTATTTTCCTGAAATTTTGGCACATGAGAATTTGATTGTCTTCCGTGGAAGCTGAACTAATAGTTGTTATTCAGATAGAAAGTGCCTTATTCAATTCTTAAATTAATTTGTACGAGTTTGTGTTTAGGAGTTCAAGTGATTTGAACATTAGATATAGACTGTGATTGTGCGATTATTAAGTCTTATTAAATTTAATCCACTTTTGCTAGTGGGCTCGAGGAGAGGCGGAGGTAGGCTTTATAAGTATTGGGAAGAGGTGATTAGGCACGATATGTTGTATTGCAGCTTATCTAGGATTCAGTTTGAATGCTACATGATGAGCATAAGTCACATGACGTAACGAGAAGACTACTTGAGCTTAGATGGAGGGTATAGAGGTTGTAGATAAGGCTTGAAGGTTAGTGGTTAGTTGAGGGGTGTTCTTATTACTAGCCTATTCATGTCTTTGGCTGAGTGGAGCTCTGTGTAAGTCGTAGTATTAGCATATTCATATAGTCTTTAGTTTTGGGTTTCTAATTATCATTTGTGATTTAACGCATTTTGCGTTTAGATGACTACACCTTGTTGATGATGTCATGGTTTCTTGCATATATGTTCCGCACTACTTTGCTATTTGTTGTCATGTTTTTCTCTTTATTACTGGTTTGATTTGCTTGAGGTGAGGTCTTTTGGAAACAACCTCTTTACCTCGGAGAGGTAGTGGTAAGGTCTATATACACTCTACCCTCTTCAGACCCCATTTTGTGGGGTTTCACTTGGTTTATTGCCTTTGTGGGTCAAAGGTCTATTAACTCCAAAGATTTTCAAATTTTGAGTCATCTAATGTGCTTTTCTGTGTAAACCTTTGGTTTAGGAGCTGTTTTGGCTGCCATTTTCAAGTGCTCTTATTGAATATATTCCATCATTATGGATGGTCCGAATGAACTGAGCTACAAACCACCATCAGAATTTGAGGAGGTCAAAAAGGATTCACTTGTCAATCTTAACATTTCAGACTCAACTGAGCTCTGGCTTATACAGTGGCCCTTTAATCAAGTAAGATTCGCGAGAATTTTTTGTTCTTCCATTTTTAGGATGTAATAAGGTGCATTCTTTTCCCAGTCAGGTCGAAAATATCCATCCAACTAATGAATAGATTTCCTGTCTCTCTCTATTTCCTTTTCTGGGACAAGCCATGTAAAATTTCTCGTCCTTCCCTAGTTTCTAAACAAAGAGAGTTTACTTATGAGATTTACTATGATTTTGAATGGAATGAGAATGATTCTTAATGTTGGGTGTGCACTTGAGGAGTTGAGGTTGTTAATATATTTTTCAGTCCTTGTCACTTGCATCGGTTCTGAGTTTTGACATTTCTAATTGGCTACTCCAGCATCCAGGTCTTGATGGGCAAGAAGTTTCGTTGAAGCTCCATCATGATGGGCATATGGGCAGCTTTGAGGATTCATCTGGCAAGTATAGTCATAAGAATAACATTTACATATTTACCAGTTTCAAAAAAAAAAAAAAAAAGAATAACATTTACATCTAATTGAGTTTGTCTCTCCACCTCAGCACCTCTAATTTTCATATCAGACCTTTTAAGATAATGAAAGATGCTTTTACTTTCTTAACGTGTTGCTCAATGATTGCTTTTGTAACAGGTAAATCATATGAAGTGGTCAGTTGTAGAGCGCAGGACCCAGATGCGGTGGTCTTTCTATCATCTGAGTCTGAGCCAAAAATTGGTAACTCTTAGTTCCTTTGCATTTTACTATCCACTTGTCTGCTTATTCACTCAATATCTCGACACTCAAAACGTGCAATACTGCAGTGTCCCTTTGGGTATGTCATTTTTATCTCTTATTTTGTGATGTTAGTGTCAAGTCAAAGCTTTTTCTATTCACAGTTGAGACGTCATGCTTCATAATCTTGTTGTACCAACCATTATGTTGTACCATACATTGTTGTCATGTGAGAACTGAAGCTAATGTGACTCAATATCTTTGATGATTTCAATTTAATCTACTACTATGTCGACATATGACATTCTTGTTTTGTTTGCATATTGATTTTTTACTGCTCTCTCTTAGTTGTGCGGAACTTGCACATAATCCGACTACTAATGCTGTTCTGTTTATATTTTTGGTAGAACTTATTGTTATTCCTTAATGTGAACCTCTATATGATCCAAATGCTGCTAACTTTCCATTCAAGCACAAAATTAAGGCGTTTGAGCAGATTTTTGCATGTTTTGGCAGCTGGCAAAATTTCGCGGCGTGTTTCCCTTATCCATTATCCGGAACCAAGTGAGCTTAAACAGAACAGCATAAACTTGAAGCAGATGATGGCTCAGAGATCGTCTGGTACTACATTGACCAATTCATCTCGTCGCTTTGCAACTCCTAGTCAAAGTACTAGAACACGGAGTATTATGCGATCAGGGAGTTCATCCAAATCTACCAAGAGAAAACACAGTGATGGCGGCCCTGCAAAATCTAATACCCAATCTGTTCAAGACTCGGGCAAAAGTGGTCGTAGTGCATTGACCTCTTCAGGTTCCTTCGATCACTCTCAAGATCAAAAATCAAAGAAGAAGCGGAAAATTGATGGTTGAAGTGCTTCCTCTTAAGTGTTCTCTAATCGAATTCTTTTTGGTTAAAGAATCTCTTTCTAGTTGCTCTAGTACAATTGAGCGCTTTAACCATTCAACCATGAACTCGAACATCGCCTTATTTTCTCACTTATATTAATTTTAGAACAAATGTATGAGGTTTTTGTGCCATAGCTTATGTGCCTTGTTAATCCCTCAATGATGGGACCAATATTTAATCAAGTATCAAATGTTTTATACCTTTGTTTTAAAATAGTTTTAATATATGTATTAGGTGTACTCTTTATTCAGTATTAGGGCACTAAAATCTGGATTTGCATCGGGAAGTCCCACATTGATGGGTAAAACGCTCCCTAACAAATGTGATTTCGTACCCAAGGGGATTCGAACTCGGGATCTCTTGGATAAAGGACGAAGGAGTACTTATAACTACACCACAACCAATCACCATCAAGAACGGTAACAAGGTGAATGAGATTCCTTCATTTCTAATAAGATATTTCAAAATTCAAACTCCACACATAAAACAATTTAAGAAGCACTTTTCCTTGGCTTTTTTTGTCACAAATTCAAATTAATCGAGCTATCTCAACTCAGATATCAAATGTAAAACTTAAAAAATGTAACAAGATAATTGACTAGATTCAAACTAGTCCAACACACCAATGTAAAAAAGAAAACAAAAATGATATAAGTACTACTATAGAGGCAAAGGTGAAAGGTATATAGAAATAACTGATCGATCTAAATTATGATAGGATGATTGAGATTCATTATTTTTAACTAAAAATATCATATTTAAATTCTAAATATAAAATAAATTAATTACATCGCCCTCCAAAATAAGCTCTAAAATACATAAAATTAAATTAATTTAATTTAATATAAACACCAAACTATTGTGCACACCACCTTGGACTTCTTTGCTGTCACTATATATTCATATATCATGTAGTCAAGCCGCCACACAAAGTTGATAAAACCCCAAATTCCAAGAACATGCTTACTTTAAAAAGAAATATGTAGTCGTCCAACTAATTTTGATTCGCGTAATATATATAATAAATTTAAGATAAATATTTTTTATCAAAATTTCTTTACTTTCAAAGAGTTCGAATTGTAAACATATAATTACGGATAATAAAGCTAGAATCTCATTTGTTTTACCACATCGATTAACTTTTAAAATATACTACACCTTTTGTTTATATTTTTATGTAACAAAATTTGTCTTGTTATTTAATTTCTTTAAGAAAGATTGTTGAAACCTGATTACAAGATTAATTTTGTATTTGCATTTTAAATGTGCTATAAAATAATGTGTGACGGTAAAACTTCTTTAAAAAAAAAAGTTCAGAATTAAAATATTTTTTATATAAATCAAATATATTATTCTCAAAAGTAATATATAGTATAAAACAAAATCGATAAAGCATTACTTTTTAGAATAAAGTTCTGATTTTGCTACTTTTTGCTTATACACGTTTGGTGGAAGTGTGGACAGTGCTTTATTGGGAAAAAAGAAAAAAGAATATACTATTGTTTGAGTTAAAAATTCGTGTCCGATATTCATATTGAAAATGAAAATTTCAATAAAGTTTTTATTTATAAGAGTTAAAATTCGAAACTTCTTATTAATACTAAAGAGATTCAAATCATGTCACCATTGTCAAGCTCGGGTGAATACCAGTTGAAGGAAAAAATTTATTCGAACCGAGTGTATATATTAAACTAATGTAGTTTTTATTTATTACGTGGTTTTATAAAGTAAAACAAATATTAATTAATTAAAATTAAGTAAAATGAACTGTAAATTTAAACAAATACAGTATATACACCCGATATAGATAAGTTTTACCGTAACTAAGTTAATCATTATATTATAGTATATTGTAAAACAAAAGGCTTAATTTGTGACGATAAATTAATAACAACTTATATTATTTCAAACACGCCAAATTGTTCTACTTCTCTATGTGTCAAATCATAAATTATTACAAGTAAATTTTACTTTATTTTAATGTGATCAATTAGGTTTTCCAAATATCTTAGACTTTTATTTAATATCCTATCTGATTATAAATTTTTAAAATTATATTTTAAAATTTGAAATATAAATTTTGTGTTTGTGTTTGAATATACTACTTGAAAAATAATTGAAGTATTTGTGAGTGAAAGTCCCGACAACATGCTAGGAAATTGAAAATATTTGAAGATCAAAATTTTAGAATATGATTAAATTTTAAAATTTAGTCAAATTTCATAGTCAAACAGATATTTAGAGATAGATTTTTTTTAAAAAAATTAGTCGAAATTCATTGTTAACAGATATTGGCAGACCGAATTTGCATAAATTGGTCAAATTTCATGGTCGACTATATATTTAAAGATCAAATTTCAAAATCTAGATAACAAATATTTAAAGACAGATTTTTTTCAGAATTAAGTTAAATTTCATGGTCAACATATACTTGAAGATCGTTTTTTCAAAAACTGGTTAAATTTCATGGTCAAACAAAAATTTAAAGAAAGATTTTCATAACCTTATCAAATCTAATGGTCAAACAGATATTTGAAGATGAAATTTTGAAATCTTGTCAAATTTTATGATCAGACATATATTTGAAGATAGATTTTTAAAATTTGGTCAAATTTTACAACCAGACAAATATTTGAAGATAAATTTTCAAAATAAAAATAAAAATCTATAAATAAAAATCCAATAAAAATGCTTTATTTTCACTTGGAACAAACAAAAGGTGGGCCTATTGTTTGAAGTCCATGCTAGCTAACTTGTTGGACTGGGCTCGGCCCACTACAAAAGCCCAGAATAGCTTTGTCCTGCTTTGGCCCAAATTCACGTGTTCCAATCCTTCATTAACATATTTTTAATTTAAA
Organism: Solanum lycopersicoides; assembly: GCA_022817965.1. Lineage (NCBI taxonomy): Eukaryota > Viridiplantae > Streptophyta > Magnoliopsida > Solanales > Solanaceae > Solanum > Solanum lycopersicoides. Next base: position 3,818,611 of record CM040626.1, read on the forward strand.
AAAAAAAAATTGATATGGTATATATTATCATAATAAAGGAAAAGAAGTTTTATTGGATGATAAGAAAACAAAAAAAAAAAATTTAGCATCCGTCAGGCCATAGATTTTGAAGTTGATACTTGAAAATATTAATTTTTAAGTTGTGTTTAGGTATGCATTTTACTTGATTTTAAAAAAAAGTTTTGTGAGTAGAAATACTAAAAATAAAAAATATCCCTAAAAATAAGATAACCTAAGCCAATTTTTGATAATTTGAAAATATGAAAGACCAAAATTTTAAAATCTGATCAAATTTTATGATCAAACAAATATTTTGAATATAATTTTTTAAAATTTGATTCAAAGTCTATGATCAAAGCTAGATAAGAGTTGGTAAAAGTTGGGAGCGTTGACCTTTGACCCATTACATAGCTCATCTCAACCCAAGTAACCCTTAAACGAGTTGATTAAAGACAAAATTTTAAAATCTGATTCAAAATCTATGGTCAAACGCTAGCTAAGAGTTTGTAAAAGTTGGGAGTGTTGACCTTTGACCCACTACACAACTCATTTCAACCTAAATAACCTTTGAACGAGTTAGTCGATAATAAAATTTTAAATTATAATCTAAAATCTATAATCAAACGCTAGCTAAGAGTTGATATTAATTAGGAGGATTGACCTTTGATCCATTACTTAGCTAATCTTACTCTAACAACCTTTGACGAATGAGTTAATAACCTATCCATACATCAATTTTAATCTATTCAAATTTAATTTAATTTGCTCATCTCGCTCGTTAGACTCCACCAATTTTTAAAAAGATTTTAAATATGATATCCAAATGAAGTTCCATTATTTTTTGGGAGTGTGTTTGTGTTAATTATAAATGACAATTTTTAACTACCAACATTCTTGATAATTGACAACTTTTTTCAGTTTTTGTCTCTTCTCATAAGCATTAATCTACTTGTCCCTATGCTTCGAAGAATGTTGACATTTATAATGTCAAGGCAAATCTTATTTACTACTAAAGTCACCTATAAAGTATAGGCTATAAATAAATAATATTGGGTGGTATCCAAAAGAAAAAAATAAAGATAATAATTTAAAAGAATTATGTAATAAATATGTAAATGTTTACTCTTGATATATAACTTCACTAGGTTTTATTTAGTTGACCGTTAAAAAGACAATAATTAAAAGGGGAAAGGAAAATTTATGAAGATATTCCATGTTTGTTGGGATGTATTTGGTTATAAAATAAAGTTATGTCCTTGCCAATAAATATAACTTTTTAGTATACTAATAATTGTTTAATTCTAATAAATAAAATTAAAGTTTAATTTTCATGAATAATATATTGCGTGTGACAAATAAGTATATTAAAATATATGAAATATATTAGGTGATGTAGGTCGTTTAATTAAACGATGCGACATATAGAATGTTTTATAATAAATAATTTAGCTTAAAAAATTGAATGTGTAGGTTGTTAGCGATTAGTCGTCTGAGGAATAAATGTGTCACGATGGTGACATTTTTATGCCGAACTATTAACGAATAGATCATTTTGATAGTTCGACGTGTAAAAATAGACAAATCAGATTGACTAAGCGATGTTGGTGATATAATCAAACAACACGTGACATAAAAACTAAAGAAAATTGACTTATAAAAGCGGATGCAATTTAGTTAATGATAAGCATCACAACATAAAAAACCCTAAATGCTTGTCATAGAACAGGAAGAAGCGACAAAAACTTCTTCCACTTCACTGTCAACACTCAAACAATACTGATAGCCGAAACTATCACTCTTTATTACTACTCACTTCTAATTATTATGTCATTACCTCGATTTCAAACGAAAATCTAATGATTTCTCCAACAAATCAGCTTCTAACCCTTCCTCCTTTATCCTCCTCCTCACCCAATTTGTTGAATTTTCGCTGTGAGCTCATCGATTCAAGAATTCCAACGGGCTAGTGCTACAAGCATCAATATCGCCAAATCTAGAGGTTTCTACAATAACAATTTCATCATTCCATTATTTAACGGTAACATAATCATACTTCGAATAGATTAATAACATATTTGCGTATTTTTTTCGAAAAATATGAAAGTTTTGTTTTTAAAGATCATACCAATCTCATAAAAACATGTCACGACTTACGTTAATAACGTTTTCATCCTCTAATTATTAACGGTAACATAATTAAATTTCTGATAGTTTAATAACATATTTTTTTTTTAGAAATAACATTTTCATCCTCCGATTATTAACGGTAACATAATCATACTTCTAATAGATCAATAACATATTATTATTTTTGTGAGAAAATTTCATCCTCCGATTATTAACGGACATAATCAAATTTCTAATAGATTAATAAAATATTTGCGTTTTTTTTCTCGAGAAATATGAAAGTGGTGTTTTTAAAGATCACAATAATCTCATAAAAACATATCACGACTCACGATAATAACGTTTTCATCCCCTGATTATTAACGGTAACATAATTATATTTCTGATAGTTTAATAACATATTTTTTCTACAATAACATTTTCATCCTCCTTATCAAGTGTAACATAATCATATTTCTAATAAATCAATAACATATTTGTGTATTTTTTTCCCGAGAAACATGAAAGTGGTGTTTTTAAAGATTATACTAATCTTATAAAAATATATCACGACTCACGATAATAACATTTTCATCCCCTGATTATTAACGATAACATAATTAAATTTCTGATAGCTTAATAACATATTTTTTTCTACAACAACATTTTCATCCTCTGATTATTACCGGTAACATAATCATGTTTCTAATAGATCAATAACATATTTGCGTATTTTTTCCCAAAAAATATGAATGTGGTGTTTTTAAAGATCACACCAATCTCATAAAAACATATCACGACTCACGATAATAACGTTTTCATCCCATGATTATTAACGGTAACATAATTATATTTCTGATAGTTTAATAACATATTTTTTTCCACAACAACATTTCCATCCTCCGATTATTAACGATAACATAATCATATTTATAATAGATCAATAACATATTTGCGTATTTTTTTCCCGAAAAATATGAAAGTGGTATTTTTAAAGATCATACCAATATCACGAAAACACACCACGACTCACGATAATAACATTTTCATCCCCTGATTATTAACGGTAACATAATTATATTTTTGATAGTTCAATAACATATTTTTTTTTTTTTTGAGAAATATGAAAGTGGTGTTTTTAATGAATATAAGGCAAAAATGAAGGACTTGTTATGAAAATTTACCCCAACATGTTCTCATTCGAAATTTTCGACCGTTTGGGCCCGTTATAAGGACAGTCATAACCGTTGATGTTTTTATTATTATTTTCCTTAAACTAAAACTTTCCCACTTTCATCTTCTTCAAAAACTCAACAAAAAATGCAAATTCTTGTCTGAAAAATTCACCCCCCCACCCCTACACCCCACCCCCCTCAAATCAATGGGTTGTGCACCATCAAAGCTTTTCAAGAAAAAAAATTTGAGAAAAAATGGTGAAGATTACCCTGACCATGTTGTTTCTTTAACTTCAAGTACATATGGTGTGTTGAATCTTGAAAAAGATTCAAACTTTATGCGAAACCCGCCTTTATCGATTAAGGAATGTGTTAAAGAAATCAAGAAATCACCACCCCATGAAGAATCTCATGAAGTTATTAATACTTGGGAGTTAATGGAAGATCTTGATGAAGAAGTTGTTGTAAAAAATTCCAAGATTAGTCCAAAATCTCGGGTTTTTCTTCGTGGATTTGGCGATATTGATGCTCGTAGCCCATTGAAGTTCTTGAATCAAATGAGCTCTCCGCGTAAATTCAAGAAATTGAGTGGAAAGGAGAATAGAGGAAGGGGTAATGAAACTAATTTGATTGATTTTAGCCCAAAAAATGTGTTGAAAGATAGTAAATTTATGCAGAGTTCATTGAAAATGTCACCAAGATTGAATTTTTCGAAGAAAGGGAGTCCGAATGAGGTGAAATGTGATAGTTTGAAGGTAGATTCTGTTTTGGTTTCGAGGAGGAGGAGGAGTTTAAGTCCTTTGTTTGATCCACAGCTCGTGGAAGCTTTCGAGAAAGAGATGTCTAAAGAAGAAGAACAGATCAAGAAAATGGTGTCTGCTACACCAATTACTCGAAAAGCTAGGAATTCACAAGAAGCAGAGACAATGCTTGAGTTATTTGATAAAAAATGCCCACCAGAAGGTGAAAATGCAGTTGTAATCTATACAACTACATTGAGGGGTATTAGAAAGACATTTGAGGATTGTAATACTGCTAGAGCTATACTCGAATCGAATGATGTTCGTGTGATTGAACGTGATATATCGATGGATTCGGGGTATAAGGAAGAACTAAGAGGACTAATGGGGAGAAAAGAGGTGAAAGTTCCTTTAGTGTTTGTTAAAGGGAGGTTGATTGGTGGAGCTGATGAAATGTTGAAGTTGGAAGAGGAGGGTAAATTGGGAATTTTACTTGACGGGATCCCGAGGGCAGCTGCCACGTGTGATGGCTGCGCGGGGATCCGGTTTGTGATGTGTATGGACTGCAATGGGAGTAGAAAAATGTTGGCTAAGGATGGAAAGAGTACTGTGAAATGTGGAGAGTGCAATGAGAATGGTTTGATTCAATGTCCAATTTGTTGTTAACTAATGTAAAGTTAAACCATTCTATGTTTGTTTATTTTGCTTGTTTTGGATTTTGTAGTAATCATTGAAGAACTATGTTTGTTGCATAACATTGTCTGTTTGATTTGAAAGTTTTTGTAATATGAAATGGCAATGAATATATATTGTGTGATCATTTACTGTTGATATCTGTCTAATTAGTAAGTAGCTATGTTGCTTGGATTCGTTTATGAAACGATTACTAGTAAGTACTCGATAGGATCATGTACTTTGATCAATTTACACGAAGTGTTAACACTTTTGTTACTCTCTCTTTGAACACGAGTATGTTTAGTCAAATGATGAGTCTACACAACTGTCAAATCTTAGTGGACAGATATAATAACAGATACTTTATGGAATTAGTCGAGATGATCAACGTGAGTCGTTGTGGCATTGGTCATGTTTGTGAATGTAGTCAAATTAGTCTTTTTCAAATGTGCAGATTGATGTTTGTTGTTTTAAGGAATTTAAGATGTCAAGCATGCTGCTGACTTTTTTGCTTTTTTAGCACACAAAAAATCTTACTTTTGTCTTTGGGCTAGATAGTGACAACTCCTTGGTTGGTATGGGAATGGTTGGGTCAAGTGGTCTAGTGGCTTGGTTTAGTAACTTTCAAATAGAACTCCCCCCCCCCCCCCCCACCCAACCAAACGCACCCCAAATAAAAATCTTGCATTAACGTATTTAAAGAGTGATCTTAATATAGACTATCTCATTCTTTATTCCATCCTGTTCAACTCAAAGAACCAATAATACATATTTTGCAGAGTCACATATATCTTTCTTAGTCAAATTATTACACATAAGTGTCAAAAAATCGTTATTTCTTTCTTAGTCAAATTATTATACATAAGTTGAAATAATGAAAATATAATCTCTAAGAATACCATGTTCTACATATACTTGGATTGGTACCAACCAAATCACCAGTATTATTGGATTTCCTTAAAATTCTATCTGTCACATAAATTGGTCCCAATTTATTGAGTTTATTAATAATAATAAAAAAAATATCATAGTCACTAACTAGTGGATAGTGACCACACTGATATTATGTATTAAATGATGAAATCCCTTAATGGGCTTTATTGAGCAAGAAATAGTCAAATGGATCTATTTACATAGATGTAATATGGGCCAACATCAAGTTCAGCCCATTGATGTATTTTAGGGCCTAGGCCCTTAATTGTGGGCCTCTTTTCTCAAGTTTTTGGTCTCTCACTATTTTTAGTAGTTACATCAAATTAGTTTGTTTAGTTCTGTTTTGTTTGTGTAGTAAAGTGAAGTGGTTAGGGTTTATTATCAACAAGCCAAATAACACTTTAAGAACTGGGATAGAGTGATAAATGTTCTTTCATTCTAAGTTAGAATTTTGGTAAGCACTTAGTTGTCTTAGCTTTGTTAGGAAGGGTTATTCCCTATATATGAGGCTTTCTGATGTATTTTCAAATTTAGTCGGATCTTAATGAAAATATCGAACGTGTAAGGAAAAAAAAAACTTTTATAAGCATTTTTAAATTTAGTCGGATCTTAAATTTATGTTTGATAATCTTAAAATTCCAAAAAAGCGATGTCAATCTCAGTGAAGTAATGCATATTGGTCACCAGGTTGTTTAAGATGAAACCACCAAATATAAGATTCGACAGAGTCAGTCAAACAATTTTCTAAAAATCAATGGATTATAATACACTTTAAAATTTGAATTCATGTTTCGTGATCCCAAAATGATAAAAATAATAATGTTACACCCTGACGAAACAATGAGTATTGGTTACAATGTGTATTAGATTGACTTACCAAGTTTAGAGTCCAATAGAATTGATTAAAACAAATTTCGAATAATCAATCGATTAACATACACCAAATATTTTAAAAAAATCCTAAATTCTTATTTGTGATTTCAAAATGTCAAACAATAATGCCAGTCACGACGAAATAATAAGTATAGATTACCACAATCAAATTTAAAGACAGAATAATAAAAGAAAATTATATTAAAGAGAAGATGCATCTTTATACTTGAAAAACGACCAATTTTACCTCTATATTTTGCATGTACATTTGGCTCCTTTAGGACAAAACTTATATTTAAATATTAGGCTAACGATGAGAGTCAATTCATTTAAAAAGTATCACGAAAGATAAATATAAATATTTTTAAAGTCGTAGATGAAATTATATAAAATCCAACAAGTACAATTTATTTAAAGTAAAATGAGTCCTATTAGTTTAAACTCAAACCATTTAATATTAAAATTTTGAAATTTTATCAAAAAAACCAGCAAACATTAGATAGCATTAAAAATCCTTTGTTGGCAAGCTTGTAACTTGTAAGTACACAAAATCCAATTTAGTTTCCAATTTGAGAATTTCCTAACAAGGAGAATCATTAATTAATTTTTTAAAAGCCAACTGATTTTATTAATTTAATTATAAAGTGTATTACTACTATTTCAAATTAGAGTCGTCGATATTGGCTAGGTTCATTGGGCTGACCTAGCATAATCCGAGATTTAATAGGGTTTGAGCTAAGATTTTTAAAGCCCATTTATGAAAAGAGCTTTTTAGCCGGTTTGAATAAGTCTGCTGATTTGTGGGACTTGAGAAATATTGATAGGGTCAGCCTATGGACCGATAAAAATTAATTAAAATGTATAATATAATGTCAAAATTTAAAATTAAAGAGAGTCCGAACTCAAAACAGTTAGGATAATATTTCTATTTAAATATTTATACTTTTACTTGGAAAAAAAAACTTAATAAATATTATAAAGATGATTTATTTGTGGATTTGACTTACAAGTAGTAACATTAACATCATGTAATATTGTTTGTCGATATTTATGATAGTATTTTTAAATTATAATTTATAATTTAATTTAATAATTAACAAAAAATATAATTTAAAAAAAAAAGGCCTAACATGGCAAGCTTGTAGCCCACATACTTTTAGGTTGAGCCAACTATTTCTTACACACACTAAAAATACGCTAGCTCGACCTGACCCGTAAAATATCAAAATAGATATGAATTAACCTGAATAGGGTGAGCTAGCTCATATTGACAGCTCTATTTCAGATAAAAAATGTACCAAATATTAGATAACAATAAATATTCCATTTTGGGAAAAAAATTTGTAAGTACACTAAATCCATTTTCAAAACTTTATCCTATAATGTACCAACCACTTGTTAGGTTTAACTAAGTTGATTATAAAATCAATGACTAATTTTAGAATCCCAAGTAAGTAAAATGAATTTAAGGTAAGTTATTACTACTACTTTTTTTTTTTTTAAAAAAGAATAATATTAATTTTCTAAAAATCAGTAATGTAATAATCCACTTTTAGAAAACTTTTAATTAAACCATTTTAGATTCCATTTAAGAATTTTCTAAAAAAGGTTGTCATGTTCACTGAATCTAATTAGCGAATAATCAGAAACAACATAATTATTAATTATGACAAAGCACAATAATCCTTTTTTCCTATGTGACAATTTCCTAATTAGCTTAGTATCAAAATCACTCTAAACACAACAACATTATTATTATTATTATTATATTATTATTATTATTATTATTATTATTATTATTATTATTATTATTATTATTATTATTATTATTATTATAAGTGTCTTTTATATTATCAAGTTATGTTTATATATTATAGGAGATAACTTGAGGAGAGTAAAAATTTCACAGTTTAATGAAATTTGTTAGTAATTAATAAATATCATTCAGACTTAGTTACTACTTAATTATTGATTGGAAATTAAATTATTATTTTACATCAATTTGAAATTAAAATTATAAATAAGGTTATATGATCGGTCTTTGATACTCGACTCTCGAGTATCAAAGGCGACCCTAAGGTGATCTCATAATTCTACAAGATCTAGATGATAAGTCAGTCTTCTCGAGAGATTTACTTATAAGTAGTACTTAATAATTAACTACTGTGATTGCATATTTTTTTTTTTTGTGTGTGTTTTGAACTTAAATTATTCAAAGAAAAACACCCTTCTGTTCATACATTAGATTAGTGAATTTGTATCTACGGAATATCTATAAACAATTAATTTTGTATTCATTTATCATTTTACGTTAACTTAAGTTCATTTTAAAAACTCATAAACTTCCGCACTTGAATTCTTCTCTGAATTGTATCCAACAAGGTATTATAATCGGTCTTTGATGCTCAGCTGTCACATTCGTCTTGTAATTCTCACGAGAGTCGAGATGACAAGGTCAGTTTTTTTGGAGAGATATACTTATAATTACTTAACAACAAATGTTGTTCGAGTTTTGGACGTAAACTATTCCAAAATAAATAAGAAAATACACCCTTTTTTTTTGTTCGTACATTGGATTTGTATCTCCAAAATATCTATAACTAGTCAATTTCAAATTCTTTATTAGTTTACGTCAATTTAAGTTCATTTCATAAACTCATAAACCTCAATCGTTAAATTCTCTTTTAAATTATATCAAACAAGGAACTATGATCGGTCTTTGATGCTCAGCTGTCAATAACGTCTTGTAGTTCTTACAAAAGTCGAGATGATGAGATCGGACTATCATTTTTTCGATAAAAAGAGAGAGAAGAAGATACCCTTTGAAACAACACGTGTGGTGGTAACTCTCACGTATTGATATCAGTTGACAACAGTCTTTGCCAGTTGCCAGTTGCCATTTTCTCTAACTTTATATATAAATCCTCTTTTGCCTTATTTTTCTCCTTTCTGTCTTCGCACACTGAAAAAAAAAACATATACTGCTTTGCTTTAACTTAGATAGAAACGCCCAAAGCTGAGCTCTTGCAGCCATGGCTGGAAGAAAAAGAAGAAAAATGAAGTCGTAAGTCCTTTAAAGATTGAAACTTTATGAATCTTTATGTGTGTTTTCAAGTTTTTTTCAGTTTTTTTGAGTTTAATTTGAGTGTAAAGACTTGAATTTTAATGAATTCTATATGGGTTTTTGATTTTGTTTATGTTTGATGTTTTTTGTTGTGTGGATCCAGCTTTGATTTCACTGTTTGAGTTGAAAGGTGTGGTCTTTTTACAAGTGATTGAGTTTTAAAGAATTCCCAAACACCCCCACCCCCCCAAACCCCATCCCCAAAGTTTTAGAAGAGGTGGAAGAGAAATTGAGTTGAAATGAAATGAGTGGATTTAATTTATGTGATGGTCTTTTTTTTGGTTTTGTTGTGTTTGAGTTGAATTTTGACAATTTTGGTGGATGCCCAAATTAGGGGTTTTATGAATTTATCACTTGATCTGTTTATCTGGGAGTTTAAGGATGTTTATATGTTAACCATTTTATACTTTCAATTCAATCTGTTGTACTAAAAATGTTCACTTTTTGCATAAGATATCTGTGACTTTTTTAATGTTAGGGAATGGGCATCATGTTGATGATGATGATTGATGACTTGTATAGCTGAATAAATGTTGCTATTGGGTACTTGTGTAATGATTTGTTGGTCTTAAGAGTTATTCTTACTCTGATCGAAACAGTTTATAACGGTTCTGTTTTCCTAGTGGGAGCATAATGTTTATACAGATAGTCAAGTGTTTCGGTGTTGTTTAGACAGTTAATCAGCTTAATGTATGTTGAATTTATTGGATGATATAGGATATGTCGGCTTTGATGTTGTCCGTTGTGTGTTAGAAGTTACTCTAAAAGCAGTATTTTTCGGTGTCTGACAGTTAATCAGCTTAATGTATGTTGAATTTATTGGATGATATAGGATATGTCGGCTTTGATGTTGTCCGTTGTGTGTTAGAAGTTACTCTAAAAGCAGTATTTTTCGGTGTCTGACAGTTAATCAGCTTAATGTATGTTGAATTTATTGGATGATATAGGATATGTCGGCTTTGATGTTGTCCGTTGTGTGTTAGAAGTTACTCTAAAAGCAGTATTTTTCGGTGTCAATGATGAAAGCTACCTGTAACTACTTTAGGATTTTGTCGTCTTAAATGTTTCCCTTAGCGCGGGAGAAAAAAAAAGTAGAAATGTTTTTATTTTAATGCTGAAGGTCACCTGTAATTACCTAATTGAGGATATCTTCTTGTCGTCTTTGAGGTTTCCCTTTGCGCGGGAGAAAAAAAAGCAGAATGTTTTGATTTAATGCTCAAAGTCACCTGTAATTACCTGATTGGGGATATGTTTTTGTCGTCTTTGATGTTGTCCTTCGCGTGAGAGAAAAAAAAGGCAGAATGTTTTTGATTTAATGCTGGAAGTCACGTGTAATCTGATTATGGATATATGTCTTTGTCGTCTTTGATGTTGTCTGTTGCGTGTGGGAAGTTACTTAAAAACAGTATTTTTTGGATTCGGTGCTTAAAGCCACCAGTAACGGTGTCGCCTTTGATGTTGTCCTTTGCGTGCGAGAAAAAAAGCTGAATGCCTTGGGATTTTAATGCTGGAAGTGACGTGTAACCTGATTAAGGGTATGTCTTTGTCGTCTTTGATGTTGTCCGTTGCGTGTGAGAAGTTACTCAAAAGCGAAATTAGTTCACCGATATGTATCTTATTTAGGATTTGTCGTCTTTCATGTCGTCATTTGCGTGTGAGGAGTTACACTAAAAGCAGAATGCCTTGGGATTTTAATGCGGGAAGTCACGTGTAACCTGATTAAGGGTATGTATTTGTCGTCTTTGATGTTGTCCGTTGCGTGTGAGAAATTACTCAAAAGCGAAATTAGTTCACCGATACGTATCTGATTTAGGATTTGTCGTCTTTCATGTCGTCATTTGCGTGTGAGGAGTTACCCTAAAAGCAGAATGTTTTGGATTTTAATGTGGAAAGCCAACTGTAGCTATTTTTATAATTGTGTATATTAGTAATTGCTAAGGCTCTTAAGGGAAATGCCTCATCTGGTGTGTTTACACGCGGTGACACATTTGGATTCTATTTTTGTTTCCCTCTTCTTCCTTTTGTAGTTATTGTTTCTTTTTTTCATAATGCTTCGTCATACTTTCTATAGTATTCCATAATTTCTTCACTTCCGTTATTTCTTTTTCAATCTGTTTTGATATGCTTTCCTTGAGCCGAGTTTCTATCGGAAACAGCCTCTTTGCCTTCCAAGGTAGGGGTAAGGTCTGCATACACTCCCTGGATCCCACTTGTGGGATTACAAGTGGGGCCACACTGGGTATGTTGTTATTGGGGCGAGAGTAGAAGTGGAGGTAATGTGTACTTTATATTTTGTGGATAACCTTAACTTTTAAGGTTTCGGTATCTGTTTTTACTTTCTTATTTCACTATCCATTTTGAAACTAAAGATGACTTTTGTATTTCTAGATTGGCTGCGACAGCTCCAAATAATGGTACTGCTTCAAGTGAGGAGCGTGAAGAATCTGATGAGCAAAACTCATTGTTTTGTGTGCCGGTTGATATTCTAGAACAGATTCTCTGCCGGTTAAACTTGAAGGAAAATATCCTTGCTTCTGCTGTTTGCAAGCAATGGCTTGCTGCTGCCATTTCTGTAAGAGTTGCGAATAAACCACCTTGGCTTATGTTTTTCCCGAAATTCGGTGACTTGGTTGAATTCTATGACCCTTCAGTGAGGCAAACTTATTCTGTTGAGTTACCAGAGTTACGTGGCTCAAGGCTTTGTTATGCAAAGGATGGCTGGTTGCTGCTATACAAGCCCAGAACTTTGCGTGTGTTCTTCTTCAATCCTTATACGAAGGACGTGATCAATTTGCCAGGACTAGAATTAACATACCAGATAGTTGCTTTTTCGGCAGCTCCAACATCCCCTGACTGTATTGTTTTCACAGTTAAGCATGTCAGCCCCACTTTGGTTGCAATTAGCACATGTAAACCAGGGGCAACTGAATGGACAACTGCCAATTACCAAAACCGTTTGCCATTTGTTAGCAGCATTTGGAATAAGTTAGTTTTCTGCAATGGTCTCTTTTATTGTCTGAGTCTTACTGGCTGGTTGGGAGTCTATGATCCAGAAGAACATACTTGGCTTGTTCGTGTGGTTCCACCTCCGAGATGCCCCGAGAACTTTTTCGTCAAAAATTGGTGGAAAGGAAAATTCATGGCAGAGCACAATGGAGATATCTATGTGATATACACTTGCTCTACTGCAAATCCCGTGGTATATAAGTTGGACCAAATAAATAAAATTTGGGTGGAGATGCAAACTTTAGGTGGTTTGACTCTTTTTGCTAGTTTCCTTTCATCCCAAGCAAGGACAGACATTCTTGGTGTGATGAGAAATAGTATTTATTTCTCTAAGGTTCGTTTTTATGGAAGGCGCTGCATATCCTATTCTCTCGATAAAAACAGATACTACCCGCGAAAGCAGTGTTACGATTGGGGAGAACAAGATCCTTTCGAGAGCATTTGGATTGATGCACCGCCGGACCTTTCAGCCTTAACCTGAAAAGATTTGTGACAAAGGTACTATTCTTTTCTATTAGATTTTTACTTCTTCTAGTCGTGAGGTTGAACATAAGAATATCTTTGCTTGACTGAAATCGTTAACTGTTTATAACAGCATGCATGTCCTAGAAAGTACGTGTGTTACTGATATGTACTCAATCTTTAAGGATGTTCGATGAAGTTGCTGATTTTAAGATTACTATGATAGCTAAGTGCATTTTTGTTGGTTTAAAGTCAATTTCTATTTCATTAGTTGCTTTGACCCTCCAAAATTGTTGCTGCACCCGTATCGGATCGTCAATGAGTGCATAGATTTTGGAGGATCCAATACACACCGGGAAGTACTTTTGAATAGTCTAAGCAATTTGGCCTACAAGATCTCTATCTTTTGAATGCTGAAACTTCACATCTTGCAAGTCACCTTAGGAAGTGTTTTTCTCGAGGATAAAGTGTTCCTGGCTTAACCAAATGACATCTCATCTGGCAAAGTTCATAGTTTTAAAAGTATGAAACATTTTATCATAAGCTCCCCGGTATCTAACCGAGAAGTTCAAGGCAACATCGAGTTTATGATATTTAAATTGCTATAGCACTAGTTAATTGTATATCTCAATTAAAAGGATCCTAAAGCTCCGACTGATTGTGGATCCTTCTGCTATGTCTTCCTTTCTTCCTCGACTTTGCAAATGCTAGAATATGAAGGCATATGTTTGGCATCTGTAACTCTAAATTAGGCAATGATAAGGATATAACGGCAGCATGTAAGTGTGTTTGTAGTTCAGATAAGGTATTGACATGTTGGATTGATAGTCTCAGCTGAACATTATGGAAGGTTGTGTTTCAAAGACTAAGAGGCTCGGAGCTCTGTGTTACTACGTAACATCGGATTCTTCATTTGCCCTGACGTACAATGTCAAATGGATGTGGAATAAGTATGGGTACCTAGTTCGAATTCTTCAAACTACCTGGTTCTTTTTTCTGAATGCGCTTTATGCTTTCCTTATTAATGATATGTTTTCTTCACTGCGTATTCCCTTCTTCAAAAACTACTTTGGTTTTCTGCGTACACTCTACACCGGATATGTTGTTGCATTGCAGATCGTCTTTTGGAACTACACTGGGTTTGTTGTAGTTGTTGTATGTCTTTCGTCAACTATTTCTTTATATTCAAAATTGCTATATACTAACTTATGGCTAATCATTTCTTACAGGACCTCAAATACAAGGTCCCTCTTCAAACGGCTTCATCGAGAGCTGCAGATGTAGTCAAGTAGCCACCTTGCTGCGGAAAAAGTGAAACTGAACCGATGGTTCGGATGTATCACTAAATGTTGTCAAAGAACTGGAAGGCATGATAAAGAACAGGGTTCTAATCATGTTATCTCTCAATTTATAGTACTTTATAAGTTGTCATTAAACAATTTCCTTCAGTGTAGATAACATTTTAGGGTAATGTTGTAGTTGAATTTGTTAAAGTTTAATTCAAGCTGACTAAATAAGAGCTTTAGGTACTTCTATGTTCTGCTTCTTATTATCTTGTTTATGATCTGGTTGTTTATACCCTTCGGGGTCGTTTGGTACGCGGAATGAGATAAGCAAGGATATCCCATGCGATTACAATCGCACCCGTTTTTAGTATAAATGGTGGGATTAGCTAATATCTCAAACCAAACATGAGATTTTACTCCTCTTCCTCTATGCATGTGTTATTCTTACATCAAGTGATCTATGTGGCTCGAATCCGAGACGCAGTAGACATTTTATGCAGGTATTAGTTATGCAAGTATTGTTATGCAGGGTTTAGTAATGTTAGAAGATAGTATAAATTCTCACTCTTTTTGAATAAAAGATTTTACAAAAATAAATTCTCCTTTTATACTTAAGTGGACATACTTTTTTTTTTTTGGCTATTTTATTTTTTATTATTATACCTTATGAAAAATAAAATACTATTGATATATTGTAATAACTGTTTCTTTGATCAACTTGATATTTTAAATTTTGTCCCATCGACAATGCTATTTTTGTGTCACCGAAGCTTTATTTAACAAAGGGCTACTATTGCTGCATCCAATTTTCAAGTACATTACAAATTTATAATATCCAATTTTATATTATGTAAAAATATTATATCAATATGTTGATTATCATATGCGTGGTTAAAATTTATAAAATTCAACTTGTAATATTAATAAAATATTTAAATTTGGATTTCAAATGAAAACAAATAAAAATTGTAGGTATATAAAAAGAAATAGGAAACAAAAATAGTTAGGAAAACATAATATTTATGTGGAATCCGGTGTCTTCCAACGAAAAGAGTTATCCTACTTGCCAAGGTAAGGACCATGAACTTCGAGGTGATTGGTGCTACGTTTTCTCTAATCGGTGTTTCTCCGATCTAACGTAAGTTCGAAGGACGCAAGCTGAGGTTTTGCTTAGGGACCAGAAATGGTGTAGGCTCGGGTATTGAGATGGGGAACCTTCCCCATAATATTTTTTCTGTGCCCATTTCCTCATTTACATGTTTTTTTAGAAATCACACAAAATCCTCCATTTTTCGTGTGCACTTACCCATGGATCTAGCGCCCATAGCACGGACCTGAGTATTAAGTTTGGGAACCTTCATCATACTCACACCATTTTTTGTGCACCCATTTCCTCATTTACAGACTCTTTTTCAAGAATCACGCAAATTCATCAATTATTCGTGCGTTAAGAATCTGGCTTCTGGAGCACCCAAAAATTTTTTACTCAAATTTTTTTACAAAGACCTCTTTATTGAGTTGGAGAACCTTCACGTATACTCACATTTTTTTCGCGTCCATCTTCGATCTTACAGGCCCTTTTTTATGAATAACGCAAATTTCTCAATTTTTCGTGTGTATTAGTCCATGAATCTAACGCCCATAGCAACCAAAATTGTTTACTCAAAAATATTATGAGGACCTCAATATTAAGCTGGGAAACCTTCACGTATACCAACACAATTTTTTTGCGCCCGTTTCTACATTAGTAGGTCCTTTTTTAGGAATCACACAAATTCCTCAATTCTTCGTGTGTATTTACCCATGGATCTAGCGCCCATAGCATTCAAAAAGATTTTCTCAATTTTTTTTATAAGTACCTCTGTATTAACATTGGGAACCTTCACCTATACTCACACCATTTTTTTCGCACTCATTTCCTCATTTACAGACCCTTTTTTAAGGGGCGCGCATATTCATCAATTTTTGGTGCATATTAGCCTATTGATCTGGCGCCAGAGCACCCAAATTTTTTTTCACAAAAAATTTAGTAGAACCTCAACATTGAGTTGGTAAATCTTCACATATACTCACATCATTTTTTCGCGCCGATTTTCACATTTGAAAGTCCTTTTTTAGGAATCTCGCAAATTCCTCAATTTTTCGTGTATATTAGCCCATGAATTTGGCCCGGAGCACAAAATTTTATTTTTCTTAAAAAACTTTATAAGGACCTTTGTATTGAGTTGAAGAACTTTCACGTATACTCATACATTTTTTTGCACTCATTTTTGCATTTACATTCCTTTTTTAGGAATCGTACAAATTCCTCAATTTTTAGTATGTATTAGCTCATGGATGCGCCCGGAGCACCCAAATTTTTCCCCACAAAAAACTCTATAAGGACCTCAATATTGAGTTGGGAAACCTTCACATATACTCACACCATATTTTCGCGTCCATTTCCTCATTTAAAGAATCTTTTATAGAAATCACACAAATTTTTAATTATTATCCCATGGATCTGGTGCTCGGAGTATTCAATTTTTTTTAATTAAAATTTTTTATAAGGACCTCCGTATTGAGTTTGGGAACCTTCACGTATACTCACATCATTTTTTCGCGTCCATTTCCTCATTTATAGGTTATAAGGAATCGGACAAATTCCTCAATTTTTCATGTGCATTAGCCTACGGATCTGATGTCCGAAACACCTAATTTTTTTCTCAAAAAGCTTTATGAGGACCTTTGTATTAAGTTGTGGAATGTTTACGTAAACTCAAACCTTTTTTTGCGTCCATTTTTTATTTACAGGAATCGTTCAAATTCATAAATTTTTCATGTGTATTAGACCATAGATCGACGCCTAGAGTACCTAATTTTTTTTTCTTAAAAACTTTATGAAGACCTCCATATTGAATTGGGGAACCTTTCCGTATACTAACAACATTTTTTCACGTCCATTTCCTAATTTACACGCCATTTTTTAGGAATCGCTTAAATTCCCAATTTTTCGTGTTTAATGGCCCATGGATCTGGCGCCCGGAGCGTTCAAAATTTTTTTCTCAAAAAATGTTATGAGGACCTCCATATTGAGTTAACAAACCTTCACGTATACTAACACCATTTTTTTCACGTCCATTTCCTAATTTACAAGTCTTTTTTCAGGAATCACGCAAATTTCATAATTTTTCGTGTATATTATCCAATGGATCAGGTGCCCAGAGCTCTCAAATTTGTTTTCTCAAAAAACTTTATGAGGACCTCCGTATTGAGTTGTTGAACCTTCACGTATACTCACACCTTTTTTCGCGTCCATTTCTGCATTTACAAGCCCTTTTGTAGAAATCGCAAAAACTCCTCAATTTTTCGTGTGTATTAGCCCATAGATCAGGCGTCAGAGCACCCAAAAAGTTTTTCTCAAAATATTTTACGAGGACCTCCGTATTGAGTTAAGGAACCTTCACGTATACTCACATTATTTTCTTCACGCGTATTTTTGCATTTACAGGTCCTTTTTTAAGAATTCCATAAATTTTTTATTTTTCGTGTGTATTAGCCTGTGAATCTGGCGTCCAAAGTACCCAAATGTTTTTCTCAAAAAACTTTATGAGGACATCCTTACTTAGTTAGGGAACATTCATATATAGTCACACATTTTTTTCGCGCCATTTCAACATTTACAAGCTTTTCTTAGGTTATGGGCAAATTCCTCAATTTTTTGTGCATATCAGTCGATGGATCTGGTGTTCGGAACACCAAAAAAGTTTTCTCAAAAAAATTATGAAGACATTCGTATTGAATTGGGGAACCTTCATGTATACTCAAATCATTTTTTCGCGCTCATTTCTGCATTTACAAGACTTTTTAAGAAATCACGCAAATTCCTCACTTTTTCGTGTGAGTATTAGCCTATGGATCTAGCGCCCGGAGCATCCAAAACTCTATTTATCAAAAACATTTATGAGAATATCCATATTGAGTTTGCAAATTTTCACGTATACTCACACCATTTTTTCGCGCTCATTTCCTTATTTACATTCATTTTTTCAGAAATTACGCAAAATTTTCATTTTTTTCGTGTGTTTAAGCCCATTGATCTGGCGCCCGGAGCACCTCAAAATTTTTTCTGCAAAAACTTTATGAGGACCTCCGTATTGAATTGGGAAACCTTCACGTATACTCACAGCATTTTGCGCTTCATTTTTGGATTTACATGTCTTTTTAGGAATGACACAAATTCCTCAATGTATCGTGTGTATAAGCTCATAGATCTGATGTCCGAGCATCAAAAATTTCTTTCTCAAAAAACTTTATGAGGACCTCCATATTAATTGGGTAACATTCATGCATACTCTTACCATTTTTTTCGCGCCCACTTCTGTATTTACAGACTCTCTTCTAGGAATCACAAAAATTTCTCGATGTTTCGTGTGTATTAACCCATTGATTCGACGGCTAGAGTACCCAAGTTTTTTTATCTCAAAAAACTTTATAAGGACCTCCTTATTGAATTGGAGAACCTTTACGTATACTCACATTTTTTTCCGCATCCATTCGCTCATTTACATGTATTTTTTAGGAATCACACAAATATCTCAATTTTTCGCATGTATGGCTTCATGAAGGGCACCTAGAGCACAAAAACTTTTTTTCTAATTTTTTTTTATGAGGACCTCCATATTGAGTTAAGAAATTTCAAGCATATTCACATCATTTTTTTCGCGCCTATTTCTTCATTACATGACCCTTTTTAGGAATAACGCAAATTACTCAATTTTTCGTATGTATTAGCCCCTTGATCTTGCGTCCAGAGTATTCAATTTTTTTCTCAAAAAACTTTGTGAGGACTTCCTATTGAGTTGTGGAACCATCAAGTATATTCACATAATTTTTTTCGCGCCCATTTCCTAATTTACATTTCCTTTTTAGGAATCACACAAATTTCTCAATTTTTCGTATGTATTGCTCTATGGAGTGCGCCTAGAGCACCAAAACGTTTTTCATAAAAAAACTTTACAAAACCTCCATATTGAATTATGAAACTTCATGTATACTCATACAATTTTTTCGCGCCTATTTCCTTATTTACAGGCCTTTCTTAGGAATCAAGCAAATTCTAAATTATTCGTGTGTATTTGCCTATGAATCTGGCGGATTAAGAATCCATTTTTTTCCCTCAAAAAGCTTTATGAAGACCTCTTAATTGAGTTGGTGAACCTCACTTATACTCACACCATTTTTGCGCACCTATTTTCACATTTACCTATTGAGTTGGGGAACCTTCACGTATACTTACACTATTTTTTTCGCGCTCATTTCTGTATTAATCCATGGTTATGCCGCCCAGAGCACCCAAAATATTTTTCTCAAAAAACTTTATGAGAACTTCCGTATTGAATTGTGAAATTTTCACATATACTCACACTATTTTTTTCGCGCCCATTTCTAGATTATAAATTCTTTTATAGGAATCTCAGAAATATCATAATTTTTCGTGTGTATTATCCAGTGCATATGCCGCCTGGAGAACCCCTGTTATTTTACTCAAAAAATTTATGAGAACCTGTATATTGAGTTGGGAACCTTCACATATACTCACACTATTTTTTTGTGCCCATTTCTTGACTTATAGGCCCTTTTTAGAAATCGCGCAAATTTCTCAATTTTTCGTGTGTATTAGTCCATAGATCTGGCGTTTGAAGCACGTAAAAGGTTTTTTCTCAAAAATATTTATGAGGACCTGCGTAATGAGTTGAGGAAACTTTACGTATACTATCAACATCTTTTTAGCGCATCCACATTTACAAGCCCTTTTTAGGAATCACACAAATTCCTCAATTTTTTTGTGTGTATTAGCCCATGGATTTGGCGCCCGGAGCATCCAAAATGTTTTTCTCAAAAAATTTATAAGGACTTCCGTATTGAGTGGGGGAGCCTTCACGTATACTCACACCATTTTTTGTGCCTATTTCTGCATTTACAGGCCATTTATTATGAATCGCATAAAATCCACAATGTTTCATGTGCAAAAGTACATAGGTCAGGTGCCTAGAGCATCAAAATATTTTTCTCAAAATACTTTATGTGGACCTCCGTATTGAGTTAGGAACCTTCACGTATAGTCACGAGATTTTCTATCGCCCATTTTCGCATTTATAAGTTTTTTTTGGAATCGCGCAAATTTCTCAATTTTTCATGTGTATTAGCCCATATATCTAGCGCCCCGAGCACTCATATTTTTTTCTCAAAAAACTTTATCACCCAAACGAGTACATTTTAAAGTTCAAACGAGCTCCAAAGTATGTAAACACAGATTTTGCTGATTTTTGTGACCCAAAATTTCAAATTAAAATGGACGAAAATTTTCATGAACGTCCGTAAAGACGTTGACAATGTATCCGGCAGGGGAAAACGGACACATTTTAAAGTTCAAACGAGCCCAAAAGCAGGTAAATGTAGATTTTGCCAATTTTCGTCCGCTATAGTGTATTGAACTTTTGTGATCCAAAATTTCCGAGATGAAATGACCAAAACTTTTCATGGATGTCCGTAAAGATGTTGAAAATGTTTTCAATTCGTCCCGCAGGGCGGACAAGAGCATTTTCAAGTTCAAACGAGTCCCAAAGAAGATAAATAAATATTTTATCGATTTTAGTGTACTACAGTCCATGAAATTTTTGTAATCCATAATTGCCGAAGTGAAATGGAAAATTTTTCATACACGTCTGTTAAGACACTGACAATGTATAAAGTTCATCTCGCGTAAAAAAAAGGTGCATTTTCAAGTTCAAACGACTCGCAAAGCAGGTAAACACATATTTTTCTGATTTTCATCTGCTATAGTCCCTCGAATTTTTGTGATCCAAAATTCCTAAAATAAAATGGCCGAAATTTTTCATGGAGTACCGTTAAGATTTTGGCAATGTATCCTGTTTATCTCGCAAGAAAACGAGTACATTTTAAACTTCAAACGAGCCTCGAAGGTAAATATAGAATTTACCAATTTCGTATGCTATAGTCCATAAAATTTTTGTGATCTAGAATTTTTGAAATGAAATGGACGAAATTTTTTATGGACGTCGATAAGACGTTGGCAATGTATCTTGTTCGTTCCGCAGATAAACAAATGCATTTTCAAGTTCAAACAAGTTTTAAAGCAGATAAACGCAGATTTTATCGATTTTCATGTTCAATAGTTCATGAAATTTTTGTGATCCAAAATTCTCGAAATGGAATGGCAGAACTTTTCATAGATGTTAGTTAAGACGTTGTTAATGTATCTAGTTTATTCCACGGGGAAAAAAGACACATTTTCAAGTTTAAATGAGCCCAAAGCAGGTAAGCATATATTTTGTTGATTTTCGTGTGCTATAGTCCATTGAATTTAGTTATTTGGAATTCTTTAGACGAAATGGCCAAAAAATTTCATGGATGTCTGGTAAGACGTTGGCAATGTATCCAATTCCTCCGCGAGGAAAATAAGCGTGTTTTTCAAGTTCAAACAAGCTCCAAAGAAGGTAAATGCAAATTTTATCGATTTTTGTGTGCTATACTCGTAATTTTTTTAATACGGAATTCCCAAAATGAAATAGTCGTAATTTCTCAGTGATATCCATTAAGGCATTGGCTATGTATACAATTCGTCCTACGAGGAAAATGAACGTATTTTCAAGTTCAAACGAGCCCCAAAGCAGGTAAATGCAAATTTTGTCAATTTTCACGTGCTATAGTCCACAAAAATATGGTGATCCGAAATTTCCGAAATGAAATGACAATTTTTTTTATGGATGTCCACTAAGACGTTGGTAATGTATAAAGATCGTCTTGTGGGGAAAACGACGCATTTTCAAGTTCAAATGAGCCCCAAAATAGGTAAACGCAGATTTTGTCAATTTTCGTGCGAAATAGTCTATGAATTTTTTGTGATTAGGATTTTTCTGAAACAAAATGGCCGAATTTTTTTCATGGACGTCAGTTAAGACGTTGGAAATGCATATTGTTCATCCTGCAGGGAAAACAGGGATGTTTTCAAGTTCGAACGAGTCCCAAAGAAGGTAAACAGAGATTTAGCCGATTTTCATGTGCTACAGTCCATGTATTTTTTGTGATCTAGATTTTTCATAACGAAATGACTAATATTTTTTATGACGTCCGTTAAGACATTGGTAATGTATTCAATTTGTCTCGCGAGAAAAATTAGCGCATTTTCAAGTTCGAACAAGCTCTAAAGTAGGTAAACAGATATTTTGCCCATTGTTGTATGCTATAGTCATGAAATTTTTATGATCCGAAATTCTTGAGAAGAAATGAGAGAATTTTTTTTATGGATGTCCATTAAGACGTTGTCAATGTATCCAGTTCATCCCACAGGGAAAACGAATGTATTTTCAAGTTAAAACGAGCCAAAGCATCCAATTTTGTGTTCTATAGTCCATGGACTTTCTGTGTAATGACCCATGAGGTTATTTTTGAAAATTTTGAATTATTCGTATAACTTGAGTTAATTTATTTATGGTTAATTGTATATAATGGAATTAATCGATAGTTAGGAGGCTAAAGTGATCATTTAATTAATACCCTATACTAGTTTCATGTAAAAAAAATAGGTTAGTGATTTTGGTCAGTTAAATAAACAATTTACTTAGAAAATAAGAGGAGGCAGAAACTTACCTGAGCCGACGCCCACGAGAGGAAAAGAGAAATCGATCTTGCAGGTAACAATGGCTAACGATTTGTCGTCTTTGATTTTGGTTGATTGATTATGGCTAAATACATATTGTGTGAATTTAAGAAAATTGGTTGAACGGTGCAATTAAGGTTCTTTCTTATGTAATGTCGGTCATTAATAGTGGGGATAAATTAAGGATATGTGAAGACAATTCTTGGTTTTGCAATGGAAGGCTATTAATAATATACATAAAAGGAAAAATAAATTAGGTTCCAGAATGTTGAAATGGAAATTATGGTATGTTGTATGTTTGTTAAAGTGACATGTGATTAGATTCAGGTAATTTAGGGCAAATATTAAAAAAATAATAAGAAAAACAAAACAATTTTTTGCATGTTACTGTGAATCCATTTCGGTGAGAATTTTGGAAATTTTGGCAAGTTTCTGAGAATTTTGGCTAAGTCTTGGAATATTCTTTTGGAGTAAGTAATGATGATCAATGATTGGCTCATTAGAGGAAAGGAGTTGAAAAGAAAGAAAATAGAACATAATTCTGCACATTTTTTGTTCGAATATACTTGGTGTAAATTTCCTAGTTTTGATTATTAAATTGTGGTTCAAGTTTTGATATATTGATATGTATATTTAAATATTAGATGAATATTATTTTTGATTATCATTCGAATTATGATATTGGAAAATATGGTAGTTGAAAGGTTAGTTGGCATTAAAAAATTATGAACTTGACTATAAATTTGGGAATATGAGAGTTGACATCTTGATATAGGAACTTGATTTTAGGTTTGAGTGAGTTTTTGAGTCTATGCTAAACCCATAGTAACACGAGTGTTGTTAGTTTCAGAATCGTATTGTGATTACCTACTTGAATAGATTATATTGCTTTGAAAGCTCAACGAAAAGGAAAAGATCAAGTCCCGGAGTGATTATTCGAATGGCTAAGGCAAGTAAATTTCTAAACTCTTGTTAAGTGTATGGAATGCATGTATTTTCCTTGTGGTATATGTTTGGGAGTAATGAGATTTTGGGATGGGTTGACTTGTCCACATTGATTAATTCTAATGATAAAAAAGGGGTAACAAAAGGCAATGTGATTAATTGTTTATGTGTGATGTGTTGAGAAAAGTTTGAAGGCTTGTTGAATCATTGTTGATGTGATATCATGTTTGTGTTGCTGTGAATTGTGCAATGTTATGAAAATGGTCATCTCCTCATTATTTGTGTGAACATGTCATTTGCATTATTCTGAGACATGGTTGTGAAAAATATTATGTGCATTGAGAAAGAATGAAGATGATGTACCATTTCGAGGAACGTATCGCGCACCGCGATGGATACTATATTTCTAGGGACGTATCGCGCGCCGCGATGGTTACTATTATCGAGGGTCGTGTCGTGCGCCGCGATAGATGCATGGACAAATATGTCCCTCATGGGTCCCGGACTGAGAGACAACGGGTATGTATCACTAGGTCAGACATGCATCATTATACTTGACACTGCATTCCATTGCATTGCACATACCTATCGTTAGTGAACTTGATATTGTGTTTTGCTGATCTTGTGATTGCCTTTCTGCGGATCTTGTGATTGTTGAATACTGAGCTTGTTGTTGAGGATATGCAAATTTGTTAGAGTGTTGTTGTTGAGGAGATGTAATTTGTTAAAGTGTTGTTTTGGAATATATGTAATTTGTGTAAGTGTTGTTGTTGAGTTGGGTGCTATGTCAACTGTGATCTGTTAGGTTGGGCTGATTTATATGAAGGTTGTAGTTGTGAAGGTTTGGTAGGGGGTGGTAGGAGTACCCGTGTTTCATCCCCTTAGCTTGAGTTTAGAGGTTTACTTGTTGAGTACCGTGTGGTTTGGTACTCACCCCTTGCTTCTACAAATTTTTGTAGGTTACGAGCCTGGATTTTGTGGTACTTGTCATTCTCTTCTTTTCTGAGGCTTCTTGGAGATTTTTGAGGTAGCTGTTTGTCATCTTAGCGGACTTTGTTTCTCCTTAGTTATGATCTTGTTCTACTCTAGAAACAAGTTCATTTGAGACTAGTGTTTTATTTTGTATCAATTGTAATATTTTAGAGGCTTGTACACGTGACAACCAGATTTTGGGGGTACTTTTGAGCTTATTATAAAATTTTTGCATTTTAGTACAATGGTTTT
Source organism: Solanum lycopersicoides (assembly GCA_022817965.1). Classification (NCBI taxonomy): domain Eukaryota; kingdom Viridiplantae; phylum Streptophyta; class Magnoliopsida; order Solanales; family Solanaceae; genus Solanum; species Solanum lycopersicoides. Next base: position 3,843,822 of record CM040626.1, read on the forward strand.
GAGTTTTAGGCTTACTTGTCTTGGTGGGATAAGACGAGTGCCATCACATCTATTTTTGGGTCGTGACATTCTGTGATCCGGACTTCTCGAAACAAAATAGCCAAAATTTCTTTGTGATGTCCTTTAAGACGTTGGAAATGTATAAAGTTCGTCCCTCCGTGAAAATGGACGCATTTTCAAGTTCAAACGTGCCCCAACGCAGGTAAATGAAGATCTTTTTAATTTTTGTGTGCTATAGTCTATGAAATTTTTGTGATCCGAAATTCTAAAAACGAAATGACTGAAATTTTTCATGGACTTTTGTTAATATTTTAGCAGTGTATACAATTCATCTTGCTAGTAAAATGGGGAAATTTTCAAGTTCAAACGAGATTCAAAGAAGGTAAACGCAGATTTTGTCGATTTTTATGTGTTATAGTCAATGGAATTGTTTTGATACATATTTCCGACAATGAAATTGCTAATATTTTTAGGGACGTCTCTTAAGACGCTTGCAATGTATCCAGTTCATCTCCCGTTGAAAATAGGTGAATTTTGAAGTTCAAACGAGCCCCAAAGAAGGTAAACGTATATTTTATCAATTTTCATGTGCTATAGTTCATGAAATTCTTTTTGATGTGGATTTCTCAAAATTAAATGGCAAAAGCTTTTCATGGAAGTTCGTTAATATGTTGTCAATGTATTCAGTTTGTTTCATAGGGAAAACATGCACATTTTAAAGTTCAAACGAGCCCCAAATTAAGTAAATGGAGATTTTGTCAATTTTCATGTGCTTAAGTCCATGGAATTTTTGTGATCCAAAATTCCAAAAATTTCATAGCCAAATATTTTCATGGACGTTCGTTAAGACGTTGACAATGTATACAGTTCATCCCGTGGGGAAAACTGGCATATTTTTATGTTTAAACAAGCTCTAAAGCAAGTAAACGCAGATTTTCCCGATTTCTGTCTACATAGTCCATGGAATTTTTGTGATTCGGATTTCCTGAAATGAAATGACTGAAGTTTTTCATCGACGCCTGTTGAGACGTTGGCAATGTATACAGTTCATCCCCATGGAAAATTAACGCATTTCCAAGTTCAAATGAGCCCCAAAGCAGGTAAACGTAGATTTTGTCGATTTTTATGTGTCATAGACCATGAAAGTATTGTGATCTGGAATTCACAAAATGAAATGACAGAAATTATTCATGGACGTCTGTTAAGACGTTGACAATGAAACTAGTTCATTCTTCTAGGTAATAAGGCACATTTTCAAGTTCAAACTAGCCCCAATGCAGGTAAACGTATATTTTACCAATTTTCGTGTGCATAGATTATGGAAATTTTAAGATTCGGAATTTTTGAAATTAAATTGCAGAAATATTTCATGGATCTCTGTTAAGACGTTGGCATTAAATATAGTTCATTCCTCGAGGATAATGGGCAAATTTAAAGTTCAAACTAGATCCAAAGCAGGTAAACGCATATTTTAGGGACTTCCGTTAAGACGTTTGTAATGTATCGAGTTCATATCGCGTTGAAACAAGTGTATTTTGAAGTTAAAATGAGTCATAAAGCAGGGTAAACGTAGATCTTGTCGATTTTAGTGTGCTATAGTTCATGAAATTTTTTGATCCAGCATTCCAAAAATGAAATGGCAAAACTTCTCATGGACGTCCGTTAAGACACTGACAATGTATTCAGTTTGTTCCACGTGGAAAACGAGCGCATTTTAAAGTTCAAATGAGCCCCTAAGAAGGTAAATGCAAATTTTGTCAATTTTCATGTGCTAAAAAGTCCATGGAATTTTTGTGATTCAAAATTTCTAAAACAAAATAGCCAAAAAAATTTATGGGTGTACGTTAAAATTTTAGCCATGTATATAGTTCGTCCCGTGAAAAAATTTGGCGCATTTTCAAGTTCAAACAAGCTCCAAAGCAGGTAAACGCAAATTTTGTCGTTATGTTTGTTATAGTCCATGGAATTTATCTGATCCGAAATTTCCAAAACGAAATGGTTGAAATTTTTCATCGACGTTCGTTAGACGTTGGCAATATATACAGTTTGTCTTGCATAGAAAACAAGCGCATTTTCAAGTTCAAATGAACCCCAAAGCAGGTAAACCTAGTTCTTCAAATTTTTTGTGCTATATTCTATGAAATTTTTGTGATTCAAAATTGTCAAAACGAAATAATAGAAATTATTCATAGAAGTCCCTTAAGACGTTGACAATTTATCCAGTTCATCCCGCAGGAAAAATAGGCGCATTTTCTAGTTTAAATTAGCTCCAATAAAGGTAAACGTAGATTTTACCGAATTTCGTGTGCATAGTTCATGGAAATTTAGTAACTCAAAATGTTTGAAATAAAATGACTAAAATATTTCATGCACGTCTGTTAAGACGTTGGCAATGTATACAATTCATCCAGCGAGGAAAATGGGCAAATTTTAAAGTTCAAATGAGATTTAAAGCAGGTATGTAGAGATTTAGTCGAATTTTTACAAGGACGTCCGTTAAGACGTTTGAAATGTATCTAGTTCATATCCCGTTAAAAATAGGTATATTTTGAAGTTCAAACGAACCAAAAGCATGTAACCGTAGATTTTGTCAATTTTAGTGTGCTATAGTTAATGAAATTTTTTGATCCGGAATTTCCAAAAAGAAATGGCTAAAACTTTTCATAGACGTTCGTTAAGACTTTGACATGTATCCAGTCTGTTCCACAGGAAAAACAAGCGGATTTTAAAGTTCAGAGGAGCCCCAAAGCAGGTAAACGCATATTTTGTATATTTTCAAGTGCTACATTCCATGGAATTTTTGTGATCCATAATTTCTAAAACGAAATAGCCATAAAATTTTATGGATGTCCGTTAAGACGTTGGCAATGTATACATTTCATCTCGTGAGGAAAACTAGCGCATTTTCAAGTTCAAACGAGTTCTAAAGTAGGTAAATATAGATTTTACTGATTTTTGTGTGTTATAGTCTATGAAATTTTTGTAATTCGAAATTCCCGGGAAAAAATGGATGAAATTTTTTCATCAGCATCCGACGTTGGCAATGTATATAGCTCGTCCCGCATGGAAAACTGGTGCATTTCCAAGTTCAAATAAGCACCGAAGTAGGTAAATGTAGATGTTGACATTTTTCGTTTGCTATAATCCATAGAATTTTTGTGATCCAGAATTTTCGAAATGAAATGAAAGAAATTATTCATGAGCGTTCGTTAAGACGTTGAAAATGTATCCAGTTCATCCCACGGGGACAACAGGTTCATTTTCAAGTTCAAACAAGCCCCAAAACAGGTAAACATATTGATTTTCGTGTGATATAGTCTATTGAATTTTTGTGATCCAGACTTTTTGAAATGAAATGGATGAAATTTTAAATGGACGTTTGTTAAAACGTTGAAAATATATACAGTTTGTCCCGGGAGAAAAATGGGCGTTTTTTCAAGTCCAAACGAGCTTCAATGTAGGTGAATGTAGATTTTGCTGATTATCGTGTGTTATAGTCCATGAAATTTTTGTAATACGAAATTTCCGCAATGGAATGGCCAAATTTTGTAAGGGACGTCTGTTAAGACGTTTGCAATGTATCCAGTTCATCTCGCGTGGAAAATGGGTGATGATTCAAGTTCAAATGACTCTCAAAGCTGGTAAACGCATATTTTATCGATTTTTATGTGCTATCGTTGTTGAAATTTTTTTGATCCAGAATTTTCAAAATGAAATGGCCAAATTTTTCATGGACGTCCATTAAAACGTTAGCAATGTAAACAGTTCATTTCGCGGGGATAACATGCGTATTTTCACGTTCAAACGAGCCCCAAAGCAGGTATATGCAGAATTTGCTAATTTTCATGTGCTATAATCAATGATCTAGATTTCTCAAAATCAGATGACCAAAATTTTTCATGGGCGTTCGTTTAGACATTAATAACATATACAATTTGTCCAGAAAGGAAAATAAGCACAGTTTCAAGTTCAGACGTGCCCCATAGCTGGTAATCACATATTTTACTGATTTTTGAATTCTCTAGTCCATGCAAATTATGATTCGGATTCTCAAAATAAAATGGCTGAAATTTTTCATTAACGTTCGTTAAGACTTTGGAAATGTATGTAGTTTGTCCCGCAAGAAAACAAACTCATTTTCTAGTTCAAACAAGCCCCAAATTATGATCCGGATTCTCAAAATAAAATGGCTGAAATTATTCATGGACGTCCATTAAGACTTTGGCAATGTATCCAGTTCATCCCATGGGGAAAACAGACGCATTTTTAAGTTCAAACGAGCCACAAATCAAGTAAACGTAGATCTGCAAATTTTCGTGTGCTACAATTAATGGAATTTTTATGATCCGAAATTTTTGAAATAAAATGGCCAAAATTTTTCATGGACGCTGTTAAGACGTTGGCAATGTATACAGTTTGTCCCGCTAGGAAACGAGCACATTTTCAAGTTAAAACGAACCCAAAGTAGATAAACATAGATTTTACCAATTTTATTGTGCTATAATCCACAAAATTTTTGTGATCCAGAATTTCTGAAACGAAATGGTCATAAATTTTCATGGACGTCTGATAGTTCATCCCACGGAAAAAATAGACACATTTTAAAGTTCAAACGAGCCTCAAAGCAGGTAAACTCAGATTTTATTGATTTTCTTGTGCTATTATCCATGAAATGTTTGTGATTCGGATCTCTCAATACAAAATGATCAAAAACTATCATGGACGTCCGTTAAGACGTTGGCAATGTATTAAATTCATCCCGCGGGGAATACGAGTTCTTTAAAGTTCAAACAAGCCCCAAAGCAGGTAAACGCATATTTTGTCAATTTTCATGTGCTATAGTCCATAGAATTTTTGTGATTCAGAATTCACGAAACGAAATGGCTGGAATTTTTTATGGACGTTCATTAAGATGTTGGCAATGTATACATTTTGTTCTGCGAAAAAAAGGGCGTATTTTAAAGTTCAAACGAGCCTCAAAGTAGGTAAACATAGATCTTGCCGATTTTTGTGTTCTATAGTCCATGGATTTTTGTGATTCATAATTTCCAAAATAAAATGGCCAAAATTTTCGTGGATGTCCGTTAGGATGTTGGCAATCTATATAGTTCGTCCCGCGAGGAAAACTGATGCATTTTCAAGTTCAAACGAACACAAAGTAAGTAAATGCAATTTTTACCGATTTTCATGTGCTATAGTCCATGAAATTTTTGTGATTCGAAATTTTCCAAAATGAAATGGCTGAAAATAATTATGGGCGTACGTTAAGACGCTGACAATGTATACGGTTCATCCTACAAGGAAAACAGACGCATTTTTAAGTTGAAATGAGCCCCAAAGCATGTAAAAGCAGATTTTGTTGATTTTCATGTGCTATAGTCCATGGAATTTTTGTGATTCAAAATGAAACGGCTGATATTTTTCATGGACGTCCGTTAAGACGTATGCAATGTATATAGTTTGTTCCGCAGTGAAAATTGACGCATTTTCGAGTTCAAACAAGTCTAAAAGCAGGTAAACGCAGATTTTGTCAATTTTTGTGTGTTATAGTCCATAAATTTTTTGTGATCCAAAATTCCTACAATGCAATGACCAAAATTTTTCGTAGACGTCCATTAATACGTTAGCAATGTATCCAGTTCATCTCCCGGGAAAAATGGGCACATTGTTAAGTTTAAACGAGCACCAAAGTAGGTAAACATAAAATTTTGTTGATTTCTTGTGCTATAGTCCATGGAATTTTTGTGATCTGAAATTCCCAAAATGAAATGGCCAATATTTTTCATGAATGTCGGCTAACAGACGCACTTTCAATCTCATACTAGCCCCAAAGCATATTTTGTCGATTTTCGTATGTTATAGTCCATAGAATTTTTGGATCCGAAAATCTCAAAACGAAATGGCTGAATTTTTCATTAACGTTCGTTAAGACGATAATATATACAGTTCATCTCGCGAGTAAAATGAGCGCATTTTCAAGTTCAAATGAGCATCAAAGCAGGTAAACACAATTTTTATCAATTTTCGTATGCTATAGTCTATAAAAATTTTGTGTTCCAAAATTCCTGAAACGAATTGTCCAAATTTTTTCATGGACGTCCGTTAATTGTTGGGAATGTATTCAGTTCATCCCGCGGGGAAAACAGGAGCATTTTCAAGTTCAAATAAGCCTCAAAGTAGGTAAAAGCAGATTTTATTAATTTTCGTGTACTATAATCCATGAATTTTTTGTGATCTGGATTCCCGAAATGAAATGGCTGAAATTTTTCATGGACGTCTGGTAAGACGCTGGCAATGTATCTCGTTCGTCGCGCGGAAAATGGGCACATTTTCAAATTTAATCAAGCCCAAAAATTATAAATGCAGATTTTATCGATTTTCATGTGTTAAAGCCCATGAAATTTTTGTGATTCGGAATTACCAAAATGATATGTCCAAAATGGTGCATTTTCAAGTTCGAAAGAGCCCCAAAGTAAGTAAATGCAGATTTTACCATTTTTCGTGTGCTATAACACATTGATCTGATGCCTAGAGCACTCAAAAATTTCTTTTACAAAACTTTTATGAGAACCTCTATATTGAATTTGGGACCCTTCACGTATAGTTACACCATTTTTTTCGCGTCCATATCCTCATCTACAAGCCCTTTTTAAAGAATTGTGCGAATTTCTCTATTTTTCATGTGTATTAGTTTGTAGATCTGTTGCCTAGAGCACCCAAAAATTTATTTTGAAAAACATATATGAGGACATCCATATAGAGGTGGGGAACCTTCACGTGTATTCACACCATTTTTTGCGCCCATTTTCTCATTTAATGGCCCTTTTTTAGAAATAGTGCAAAATCTTTAATTTTTCATTTATATTAGCCCATGGATGTTGTGCCCAGAACAACTTTAAAAATTTTCTAAAAAAACTTTATGAGAACCTCCGTATTAAGTTGGGAAACATTCACGTATATTCACACAATTTTTCCCCTGCCTATTTTCTCATTTACATGCTTTTCTTTGGAACCACACAAATTACTCAATATTTCGTGTGTGTTAGCCAAAGGATCTGCCATCCAGAGTAACCAATTTTTTTTCTCAATAACCTTTATGAGGACCTCTGTATTGAGTTTAAGAACCTTCATGTATAATCACACATTTTTTTCGCTCTCATTTCCTCATATACTGGCCTTTTTAATCGCACAAATTCTTCAATTTTTTATGTGTATTAGCCCACGACATTAGCACCCGAAGAATTCAAAAGTTTTTTTCCAAAAAAACTTTATAAAGATCTCCCTACTGAGTTGGATAACCTTCACGCATACTTACACCAATTTTTTTGAGCCCATTTTTTTATTTACATGCCTTTTTTTAGGAATAACGTAAATTACTCGGTTTTTCCTGTGTATTAGATCATGGATCTTGGGCCCAGATGATCCAAAAAAAAAAATCTCAAAAACCTTTATGAAGACCTCTATATTGAGTTGAAGAACCTTCACGTATATTCACACAATATTTTTCGCTCCCATTTCTTCATTTACAGGCCTTGTTTAAGGAATCACGTAGATTCTTCAATTTTTCGTGTGTATTAGTCCATAGATCTGGCGTCCGGAGCACCCATATTTTTTTCTCAAAATAATTCACAAGGATCTTCGTCTTGAGTTGGAACCTTGACGTATTCTCACACTTTTTTTTTGCGCCCAGTTACGCATTTACATGCCCTTTTTAGGAATAGCTCAAATTACTCAATTTTTTTATGTTTATTAGACCATGGATATGGCGCCCAGAGCACCCAAATTTTTATCTCAAAAATTTTATGAGGACTTTTTTATTGAGTTAGGGATGCTCCACGTATAGTCTCATTACTTTTTTTTCCACCCATTTTCGCATTTACAGTACCTTTTTAAGAATCGCGCAAATTACTCAAATTTTTGTGTGTATTAGTCTATTGATCTGGCGCCCAGAGCACCCAAAATTTCGGTCTAAAAAAACAATATGAGGACCTCCGTATTGAGTTGGGTAACCTTCACGTATATTCATGTCATTTTTTTTGCACTATTTTCGCATTTACATGCCCTTTTTAAGAATCGCATAAATTTCTTAATTTTTTGTGTAAGCTCATGTATTTGGCGTCTAGGGCATCCAAATTTGTATTATCAAAAAACTTTATGAGGACCCACGGATATGTTGTCAGGAGCACCCACAATATTTTTATCAAAAAACTTTATGATGACCTACGTATTGAGTAAGGAAACCTTCACGGATACTCAAACTATTTTTTCGTGCCCATTTTCTCATTTACGGGGTCTTTTTTTGGAATCATGTAAATTTCTCAATTTTTCGTGTGTAATAACTCATAGATTTGGCGTCCGAAGCACCGAAAATCGCTTTCTCTAAAACTTTTTGAGGATCTCTGTATTGAGTTGGGGACCTTCACGTATACTCACATCATTTATTTCGCGCTCATTTCAGCATTTATAGACCGTTTTTTAGGAATTAAGAAAAAATTTTATTTTTCGTGTGTATTACCCAATGGATCTGGAGCCTGGAGCACCTAGAAAAATTTCTCAATAAACCTTATACGAACCTCTGTATTCAGTTGGAGAACCTTCACGTATACTCACACCATTTTTTTTGTGTTCATTTTTATATTTACGTGTCTTTTTTTAAAAATCACAAAAATTCCTCAACATTTGTGGGTCAATATTAGCCCATTGCGCCTTGCCCAAAGAACCCAAAAAAATTCTCGAAATTTTTTTACAAGGATCTCCGCATGTAGTTGGAGAACATTTACGTATATTCACACATCTTTTTCGCGCTCACATCCTCATTTACAAGCCCTTATTTATGAATCACGCAAATTTCTCAAATTTTCTTGTGTATTAGCCCATTAATCTGGCGCTCGGAGCACCCTAAAATATTTTCTCAAAAAACTTAATGAGGACCTCCGTTTCTTCAATAAAGGTCATTTATAGGAATCGCACAAATATTAATTTTTTTGTGTACTAGCCCATTGATATGGCGCCCAGAGCATTCAAAAAAATTCTTAAAAAACTTTATATGGACCTCCGTATTGAGTTGGGGAACCTTCACGTACACTCAAATTCGCGTCTATTTTGTCATTTAGCCGCAACTTTTTAAGAATCTTGCAAATTCCTTAATTTCCGTGTGTACTATTAACCCATAGATTTAACGCCCGGAGCACCTAAAATCTTTTTCTAAAAAAACTTTATTGAGGATCTCTGTATCGAGTTGGAAGCATTCGCGTATACTCACACCATTTTTTTGCGCTCATTTTCGCATTTACAGGTCTTTTTTAGGAATCGCGGATTTTTAGTGGGTATAAGCCTATAAAGCTGGCGCACGGAGCACCCAAATTTTTTTCGAAAAACTTTACAAAGACCTCCGCATTTAGTTGGAGAACATTCATTTATACTCCCACTATTTTTTTTACGCTCATTTCCTCATTTACAAGCCCTTATTTAGGAATCACGCAAATCCCTTAATTTCGTGTGTATTAGCCCATGGATCTAGCACTCGAAGCACCAAAAAAAATTCTCAAAAAACTTTATGAGAACCTCCGTAATGAGTTGAGGAACCTTCATATATACTCAGACGCATTTTTTTGTGACCATTTTCCCATTATAGGATATTTTTAGGAATCACACAAATTTCTCAATTTTTTATGTGTAGCCTATGGATATGGCGCCCAACGCATCCAAAAAAATAATTCAAAAAGCTTTATGAGGACCTCTTTATTGAATTGGAGAACCTTCACGTATACTCACAACATTCTTTTCGCGTCCATTTTTCGCATCTACTACCACCTTTTTTACGCACCAATTTCTCAATTTTTCGTGTTTATTAGCCCATGGATCTGGCGTCTGGAGCTTTCGAAGTTTTCTTAATAAACTTTATGAATACCTCGGTATTGAGCTGGGGAACCTTTACGTATACTCACATCATTTTTTCGCGCTCATTTCCACATTTATGGGCCTTTTTAGAAATCACACAAATTCCTCAATTTTTCGTGTGTATTAGCGCATGGATCTGGCGCTTAGAGCATCCAACGTTTTTTTTTCTCAAAAACTTTATCTCGACCTCTGTATTAAGTTAGGGAACATTCACGAATACTCACACCATTTTTTCAAGCTCATTTCACATTTATAGGCCCATTTTATGAAATCGCGCAAATCTCTCAATATTTTGTGTGTTTAGCCCAAGAATCTGGCACCCGGAGTATTAAAATTATTTTCTCAAAAATTTTTATGAAGACCTCTGTATTGAGTTGGGGTAACTTCACATCCACCATATTTTTTGAGCCATTTTCATATTTGCAGGCCCTTGTTTAAGAATCACGCAAATTCCTTAATTTTTCGTGTGTATCAGAAGCACCCAAAAAAAATCTCAAAAAAATTTATGAGCACCTCCGTGTTGAGTTAGGAATTTTCATGTATACTCACACCATTTTTTCATGTTCATTTCCTCATTTATAGACCCTTATTTAGGAATGCGCAATTTTTTTAATTTTCTGTGTGTATTATTAGCCTATGGATCTGGCTCTCGGAACACCCAGATAATTTTTCTCAAAAAACTTTATGAGGACATTCGTACTGAGTGGGAAAACCTTCACCTATAGTCACACCATTTTCTTTTGCTCTCATTTCATCATTTATGTACCATTTTTAAGAATCATGCAAATTTCTCAATTTCTTGTATGTTAGTCCATGGATCTGACATCCGAAGCATCCAAAAAAAATTCTCAATTTAGAGTCCTCTTTTAAGAATCGCACAAATTTCTTAATTTTTTGTGTATGAGATTTCCAGCAAATAAAGATTTAAACAGAATCAATAGGGGTAGATGTGTAATTTAGTATCTCAATAAATGTATAACTAATATCTACGTAACTTATCTCACCTTCTGTATTGCAAAACTTATACATAAATTCCCTCAAAACTTATACATAACTTCCCTCATAATATTTGTAGATATTAATTAATTACGTAAGATTACAAAAAGCGCAACCACACAATATAAAATTTAAATATGAACAACTTATATACAATATTTAAAATATCAATCAAATATGTCAAGTTATATTGACTTTTATACCTTGCGCTAAACTTCACTAATACTATAACAATAAAATGGCAACACATAAGTTTATCTGGTGTAAAATCGCAAGTTCCATAATATATCTCATGGATTTCGATTCTTTTTTTTTTAGTATTATAATTATCACACTATAATCACAATATAACTTAATTCACAAAACAAACACGCCGTAAGAGTATGACTTAGTAATCATAAAGTTGGTGAAACTATATGACTAAGGAACACATTTTAATCACTATACGTTAACAAGTGAAATAGTCGAGGTGTGTGTAAACTTAACCAAAACAGCACGATTCAAATAAATAAAATAAACTCTAAGAGTAAAGGATAAATATTAACTCCTACTGAAGTGAAAATAGGGAGCTCAGAGATGTGCAAAAATAAGAGACTTTTAACAAAGAACAGAATTTGTCGAAGAGAGTAGAGAGATGAGAGTCATTTCTTTAAACAGGCTACAGATACATCAGTCAAATGGCTTTAATTGTCAAAGTGACAGCAAACATTGTGCTTTATAACATCAACGGCGTTCATATACACCTAGTATGGGTTGTAACGGGGACGCCCTCGTCCACCACTGTCACCTCGCCTTCCGTCACTTGAACTGCCTCCACTACGTCCACCTCGTGATGTTGGAGGAGGAGAATGCATAACTCCTGGTTGTTGCCTGGATGGGAAAGAGAGATCAGAAATAGTACAACGAAAACAAGCTAAACACCATTGAAGCATATTTGAGAACAAGCACTTCTGGTGGAACCTAAACATCCTATTACTAATACTATGGTATTTAATGTTTCACTAGAGGTGCGCCCGTCTTCAGATAATATGGCATTAATGGTCTTCTATTTCGTGAATTTCAGCCACGACTCAAAATAAATGGAGTTCAGAAAATGCAGAAAGAAGTTGTTTTGCTCCTGGACACTACTTTTCCTTTATATCATAAAATCAGATTGGACTTGTCCATTCATTATCACGCTTAGAGAAGCAGCTGCTATAGACAGGTTGTACTTACAGGACATATCCAATCCTTCCATCAGGTAAAAGCATCGGCATCATTGCCAAACCACCAGGTGCAGCTCCTCTTCCATAAACCATTGGCTGTGAAGTGAGGAGCAACGAGTGTTAGTAAAGCTGCAGATTCACAAATCTATCTAACACAAGCTATACAAAAGGATGACAATAGAAGGCCTGTGATTTTCATCTATTTAGATTTAATCAAAACTGAAATCTTGAAATACGTATTTCTTGGTCTCTGAAAAAACTTGAGCACATGTAATATTAACACATCGGAAACAGGTTATCTCCACAGTTTTTGCTTTACATATTGAACACAGTTGACAACATTGTGTAGATGATAAATCATCTTCATCATCATTAATAGAAGCCACACACAACCTGCCACAAAATAAACTAACAGACTCTAGCAACTGAATACTTTGCTTACAAGCTACAGATCAACAGGAAACTTATTTAAGATTATTCTTTTATAATGGGAAAATCATTGAGGGCTAGTAGCATGCAGTACAAAACTCAATGATAATGGGCCCATCCCTTTATACTACTTCACTAGAATTCGCATAACCTACACATCACGTGCTGCGCTCTCCGCTATGCTAAAGCCAAGGGGATCAAATGTTTGAAATTATCCAAACAACAAATATCTTCTTTGCTTGTTCTTTGTTGGGATGGGTGGTGCAGGTATCCATTACTGAGTATTATGGTTCAACAACGTGACATTAAAGGTGATCAGAAGAAACAAAGTAGACCTAAAATCACGTGGAGCAAAGTTGCCTCGACACACTCTTTTTCCGAAGGTCAAGATTTAACATGTCCCAAAACCCCAATAACCGCTCAGATCAATGCAAACTAAGTTAAGAATACAACATAAGAAAAAGAACATGACATGCAAATGATACATATATAAACATTATTAACTCATTGGGATTAAAACTCCATTCGTACACTTCAACTATGCCTAGGTACTATTCCGGAGTCTTTCCTTTGGAAGACGCACATCTCCGTGTAGGGAGAAGTAGTCAAAACTATGTATTTTTACAAGACAAATTATTTAGTATTAAAATGTAATGACCTAAATATAACGAAATTTATGCAAAGACCTAGAACATCAACAGCAAATACAAGCATTCACCATCAAAGACGTGAAAAAGGCTCTTACTTGGGCTACACCTGGACCACCAAATCCTGCACCAAAACCTGCACCTAGAGCACCATAAGGAGCTCCCATCATGCCATATCCAATACGAGGAGGGTAAGTTGGAAGGGTGGCTCCCTTTTGTGAGCTTGATCCTCCAGAAGATTTTTGATCTACCTGAGGCTTTGCAAGTGAACACTCCAGAATTTTCCCTGATCCAAAGAGACCAGCAATGCATCAGTGTCCCTATACATTTTGTTGTATGAAGTGACTCCAATCCAAATAAAGAAGTGGAAACGGATATACCATCTATCTCATATTTCTCAGTGTTCTTCAGGGCCCTCATAGCACTTGACCTATCAGCAAAGTGAACAAAGCCATATCTGCTCTGTTCTTGCCCTGGTTTAGCTGGAGGAAGAACTACTTTCGTAATTTTCCCATGATGTTCAAACAACTCTCTTAGCTTGTCTTGGTTAATGTGTTTGGGCAAGTTCTTCACATACACTGCCTTAACCTATAGAGTTCCAAAGGAGACAAAACATGATGCTTACATTATAATTCCACATCTTCAGACATTTGTCAATCAACCAAGCTTGGACCATATTGCAGTGTTTTACGCACCAAACAATAAACCATTCTTAAGGAAATATAGCTACTTGGTAGTACAGCAACTTAGGATAAGATACCCCAAATGAAATCCCTAAAGCAAAGAAGAATACATATATGCCCAAAAGCATTGTATTCTAATCAGTTGGAACTACGGCAATATTTTAGTCCTTTTAGTTATGGGGTTTGGGGGAAAGGGGAGCTTTGCAGGAGATGAAATGTTCACAGATATATTCCTAGTTGGAAAGAGACTTAACCAACATATAGCACAGAAGAATTATGTTGAACAGAAATCACCATATGTGTGAGTATCTTAAGAAAGCACCCTGCAGCATATTAGTCTGTATGCAGAGGAAAGATAAAATTTGCAAGAATTCTAGAAGTAGGAACCTGTGAAGAAGCAGTTTCAGCATTTTTGGGATCTGCCCAGCTAACAGTTGGTGCATTATCATCAAGCTTAAAATCTGAATTTGACATCTCTTGTCTTGAATACTCTGCACATGCATGATTGTAATACTCTATAAAAGCGAATCCACGATTTTTACCGGAATTCAAAGGATCCTGCATCATAGAAGTAGAAAAAAAATTAAAGCAACAAAATAATATATTTTTTTGCATATAGAGAGAGGAAACAGGGGGTTAATCTTCTTTCCATGAACAGGATATAATTGGAAGAGTAACTATCGTGGAGCAGCATATGTACACCTAATGACAATAAAGAACTGTACCAAAAGGAGAGAAAACAGACTAACTAAACACATGTCAAAAAAAAGCCACGTCCTACCTTCACTAACTCAATAGTAATAACCCCAGGCCCTACATTTGTTACAGCCGTCCTCATATCTTCCTCACCCCAGGTTCTAGGAACATTACCAATGAATAACTTATGTTTAGCTTGAGCTGGAGAACATTTGACCCTTTTTCCCTGGTACAGAAACAGCTGTGTTAGAGAATCCAAAGAGTTGGAATCAAGAAAACAGAATTTCCGTTCACTTTCAGAAACACACATTAGGACTGAAAACTGTAAAATAAATGATTCGATTAAACTAGACAAGATGAGAGACAACAAAAAAGTACAGAACCAGTTGAGAAAATTAGCATTTTGTTTACCTTCAGCTCAGTGTTGTTGAGCTCTTTAATAGCCTTGGATGCCAATTCCTTGTTTCTATAGGTAACAAATGCATATCCTTTGTTCTGAGTTGAGTCCTTCCCTTTCATTATTCTTACCTGGCATTTTCATGCATGTCATCCGTGTAAAATTAGGGATACCAATGAAGAACAGATAATGAACAAGAAAAGAATTTACCTCTGTAACTTCCCCAATTGTCTCACAAAACTCCCTCACATCTGCCTCAGAAATATCATGAGTAATACCACCTATGTACACTTCTGAACCATGAGGAGGAAGGGCGAGGAGCTCAGCATGCTTTTTCTCCATATCCTCAGCATCTGCATCAACTTTCATTTTTACATCCTCTGACCCCTTTCCTTCACCAGCTCCATCACTTCCATTTTCCTCCTCTTCCTCCTCCTCTTCTTCTTCCACCTCCTCTTCGACCTCCTCTTCTTCTTCCTCTTCCATTTCCACCTCTTCTTCTACCTCTTCATACTCAATCTCTTCCTCTTCTTCATTATCACCTTCAAAGTCAACATGCTCTTCAGTCTCAACAGGTTTCTCGGGTTCAGATTTAATAGCCGCAGCACTGGCCCTTGTTCTCGGCATCTTATATTTCTAGGAAGATAATCTGGCGCTGCAACTCTGATGGAACCACAGAAGCCGAAAGCATTTGCAAAAGAAAGAAGAAAAATGTGGACAGGCTGAACCAAAATGAAAGGCCAAGAGGATTTCCAGAGTAAAGAATATCTCAATTGAACTTGTTCCATGAGAAATGGCCAAGGAGTTCCAATGTCAAATTTCAGTAAAAGGCTGACTAAATTTTACCAATACAAACAAAGACAGGCAAGAGAAGAATACTGAATGACTATCAAGAGGGTAATATCTTCCATCAGGTGCAAAAACAATGAACCAATGAATTCCATAAAAGGTAGATACTGATTGATTTCTGAAGGAAAGTCAGCCTTTAGTTTAAACTATAATTAGGACCAATGCATTCATAACAATGGAACAAGGAAAAGAAAGAAAAATAAAAGAATACAAGGAAAGAGAAAAAGAGAGGAGAGGAGATTATGAAAGGCTTAATCTATCCCCAGGCAATAGCAGGGAAAATAGAATGCTTAATGGGATGTTCATCAAGGTTTAGATCCCACCAGACCCCTCCCCATAAAACATAATTCCAGTTCCAAAATACATGTCCCATTCTGTAAGTGAGACCTCCCTGCAGTAAATTAATGGATATACAGTGAATGTACTGATAGAGGAGCAACCTCGACTGCACTTTTTAGAAAACCATTGCTCAATATCAGAACAGTCAGCGAGTCGTTTTACTGGCCATTAGAGTTAAAACTTGACCTCAAGAAGCAGATTAATTCATAGCTAGCTTAAGCAGAAGTCTAATCGGTCTCTTAATGATGTTAGACTGTGAATATTAATTAGTACATAAATCTGATAGCTTACACCCACGAGCTTGAATAAACGGTTAAAAAGTGAGATCAACCATTGAAGGCAATAACTAAGAAATACACGTCACTGATGTCCTTTTTTTTGGGAGGGTGGTAGACAAATCCAAATATTCCATTGATGCATATGTCACTAAGTTGACTGTTGACAAAATAAAAACCATTTGCAAAGTCGAGACCAGTTAAGAAATGTCAGCCAGCAATCACTGAGTTTCTTTCTCCAACTGTATTTTCTAATGGAAAGCACACAAGAGGAGCTCAAAGCACAGAACTACTTCTCCACTACATTAAACCTAAGCTTGTTTTTTAGGATGGATGCAGTAAACCAGAGTTTTTTTAATTAGAAATCAAAACCATTTGCTCAAAATTCCAACGCTCAGATCATAATTATTATCTCCCAAGTTCAGTAGCATCGCAATCGTGCAGTCTTAACTACTTCACCAGCGATTTGTTTATTACTAAATTTCATAATATTTACTTTCTATATAATCCCTGTCCCAATTTATATGCTCAATTTTCTTTTAAGTCAGCCCAAAAAGAATGACGCATTTCAATATTCAGTAACAATCTAACTTTAATGTACCTATTTTACCCTTAATAAAATGATTTATAGCTACACCAACATCTATAACTTATTTTAGACTCTTTTCTTAAACTGCCAAGTCAAACTACCTCACATTGGGACGGAGGTAGTAATAAACATTAGCCTTGCTTGAGCTCTAAAACTTAAGGTGAATTCTCAACTATTCAATACAGCAAATATTGAACATTTAAGACTCTGAGAAGCATTCTATGTTGGGAAAGGGACAGGAAAACTAGAACAAGTAGAACCTTCTGGAGAAGTAGCCAGTCTTTCGCCTAAAATAGATAGATAGATGAGATGAAAGAGCATAAGGTGAGAACAATGCATCTGGATCATGCATTGCCTCTAAGTTAAGAACACTATTTTGTGGTCTTCGAAAATACATAATATAATAGTGATTTTGAAGTCCAAACTAGGTATATTTGTATGATGCAAAACATTGTCTAGTGCTTAATTGCCTGAAAATATTTTTTAACCAAAAGAAAAAAACTGACTTTCCTAATCTATGTGTGGATATCATTTTTCTACCCAACTATTTCAACGGTTAACTTAAAATCACTACTCTAACCAGCATTTCGACATTATTATATCAATCTTTTATAATTTATTTTCATCAAAATATGCAACTTGCTACAAGGATAATCATCCATGTTTAATAAATATGTTTTCTTTCCATACATCAGCTAAACACAGAACATTTTTCCGAAACATCACCTATTTCTTGGAAAATGTCTGCTGTCGTACCACTGCAGTTTTAGAACAATTAGTCTGTAAGAGTCTAAAAACAGAAAAGTACCATAGGGTGCAATGAATTCCCATCCTCCTACTACCTTCCTAGACCAATCCAAGAGCAGAATAGCTAGGTATAGCTTATTACAAATTCTAGTTCAAAGAAATTTCAAAATATTGAGCTTTATTTAATTCAAGAAGATTCTCCAACACAAATCAAGAATATTTCAGTGGTACTATACATCCTGGAAACCCAGTTCCGCACTCTTCCCAAACATGTACCTTTCAACAATGACAACAACCCACCATTAACCATTTCTTTTTAACAACGCACCTCAACTATTCCACAGAATGCCTACCACCTCCCACCAGCAATATCATTTCAACCTGAAACCTCAGGGTGTTCAATCCACTTCATTAACCACCAAATGCCTAATGTCTCAATTTTCACCTATCAGCAAACTAACCCACATCTATGTTCTCCTTTTAGGTTTAAAAAAAACCCACATTATTGTGGTAGAGTCTCAATATATCCTCTCTAACTCATTTAACCTCTAAAGCGGCAAAAATCAAAGCTTATTCAAGGAACAAAACAACAACATAAATCCACAGGTCATTTCAAACAGATCCATGTACGTATACCCACAAAAATTCGATACCCAGTTGCATCGCAAAGAAGAAAACAAATCTAATCCGAATAAACCCGCAAAAAGGGTTCCCGAAAATAGCAAAAAATGCTGAATTGCATACAAACAAACATAAAACATAATTTAACAAGAAGTACTACAAAACAGAAGAAGTAATTGTTACCCTGAGATGAAATTGAGAACCCTTTTTCCTTCTTCAACTATGGAAGCAAAAGC
Source organism: Solanum lycopersicoides (assembly GCA_022817965.1). Lineage (NCBI taxonomy): Eukaryota > Viridiplantae > Streptophyta > Magnoliopsida > Solanales > Solanaceae > Solanum > Solanum lycopersicoides. Next base: position 3,862,431 of record CM040626.1, read on the forward strand.
GAAAATGGACAGCAAATTTTAGTTTCTCTGAAAGTAAATTTCTGCTCTCTATCTCTCTCTCTCGCTTTGTGGGGGTATTATATAAACCCTAGATTGGTTAGGGTTTAAATTTGGGGATTTTTTTATGCTTTCTCTATATTCCTATTTAGTCCTTATATTTCTTTTGTCCTTTGCGTGCTAAGTAAATATCTACGAGGGTATTTATGTCATTTTTATGTCTAGTGAGAACATGTGGTGACACAAGGATAATCTTTTTTATTTTCTTTTGTATATTGAAGGAAGAACAATTTTATTTCTTATATAAATATATATTATTGTTTCAAACACCCACAAAATTAAATTTTCTTTCAAATACCCAATCGAAAAAGAATTTTCTATATCCGAAATTAACATTAAAAACCAGAATTAAGAACGTTTGAAATTTCTCTTATTTACAACTACACTAGTCTCTAATAAATGGTCATAATGTTTTACTTCAAATATTAAATGATACAAACTCGGTGGCATTTGAAAGAAAATTTTATTGACCTACAATTTCATATGTCACGACTCACCTAATTCATTACGTACTAAAAGATATGATAATAGACATTGTTTGCCTTCAAGAGAGGCACACATTGATTGCAGGAAGTTTTTTTACCAATTTTTTTTTAGGGTGGTTGTGACGATTTAATAAATTATGTATGTTAGTTCGAATGGATAATTATAAGTATTTATAAGTTCAAAATGAGTTATAAATCTTTAGTAGTATTTTATTATACACGAAATTAACATCTATAGCTAAAATTATGGACACTCAAAGTTTCTCCTATTTACAACAACACTAGTATTTGATAAAATGGTCATAATATTTTATTTCAAACATGAAAAGACACAAAATCAAAGACATTTGAATGAAAACTCATCAAACTATAATTTCATATGTCATGACTCACCTAATTCGTAACGAATAAAAGATATGATAGTATACATTGTTTGTCTTTAACAGAAGCATATATTTATTGCATGTAGTTTTTTGACCAATTTTCTTTGGGTGTTTGTGATAATTTAATAAATTATGTTTGTTAGTTCGAATGGGTAATTATATGTATTTATAAGTCCAAATGAGGTACGGACCATGAAATAGAATTTTTCTATACCCAAAATAAAATCTAAAGCCAAAATTATGAACGTTTGAAGTTTTTCTTATTTATAACTACACTAGTCTCTGGTAAATGATTCTAATGTTTTACTTCAAACATTAAATGATACAAAACGGTGGCATTTGAACGAGAGGCACAATGTCACCGATTTTGTATCATATAATCTTTGAATTAAAGCATTATGATCATTTTACGAGAGACTAGTGTAGTTGTATATTAGAGAACCTTCGAACGTTCATAATTTTGATTTTTGATGTTAGTTTTGGGTATAGAAAAACTCTATTTCGATTTGGTATTATGACCATTTTAACTAGTCTATATTGTTTGTGGCTGTTTAATAACATTTTTATTGGTTTGTTTGATTGTATCGTACTGTATAGTAATTTATAAATTTACTAAAATGTCCTTAATTATTCTAGAATAGGAGATTTGACTAGGATTAAATAATATATGGTAAAAGACAAAATAGTATTATGAAATATCAAGGATATAATTGGGAAAAGAAATTATTAACAATGAGAACACACCAAAATGGTTGTTTTATAAAATGGAGATTTTCATTGTTATATAACAACGAAATTTAACAATACAATACATTTTAAATAACAACCGAAACAAACATTGTATGTATGTTAACAGTACAATGCAACACGATACGATACAATATGAAATCATATAATATAATACGATACAATACAATAAACAGAGTGTTAATTTCACACCCATAACTTATCGAAATGTGATTTTCTAGAGACTGTTATTTTAATTAGGATTATTATTATTAGTCTCCTACTAGATTATCCTTCGATTTCAATTTTACTATGTTTTTTTAAAAAAAATCTTTTGCTTCAATTATCGAATTACTTTTTGTCTATTATAGTACTCTCTTTTCAATATGATATGTTATTTTCTTTACATACTTGATTATTGATATGCATGACTTAGTTGAGGATCTATCAAAAACGATCTTTATATCTTCGTAAAACTATGTATACATGATTATGTTACCTAATCCTCACTTATGGAAACACAAGATATGTTGTTCACATGATGTCCTACATATCATGGGGCTTCTAACAGTAGATAGAATATAGTAGTGTAATACATATATTTGAAGCTAAAAGTGGGAATTCAAGAACATGAAGATCTCACCTTTAAATAGGTTTTTGTCTAATCAAGAACACCTGAGCAAGTCTCCCATTGCTTTCGCAAACCAGTGGACATAACTCCGAAATGAACAAGTTTTCTAGAACTAGACATAGTTCATACTTACAAGTTACAACTTATGTATGTAACACAGCTAGTTTGATGTCAAGTTGACTAACTAGTGGAACCACAAATATTAGTGTTTCAAAATACCAAATAGCATAAGTTGAACAAAAACAAGTTTACATCTAAGCACAGAGCTTAACTTCTGTTGATGAAACTACTAGAAGCTGAAAATCCAAAATTTTCAGAAGTACTTCAAACTACTTATAATACATTGAAACTTTGGAACAATGCAGCAGAAATAAGAGGATATATGTCCTCTTTTATAGCATCCAATCATCATTTCTCAGATAAACAAGTGCTTACTGTCACCATTTGCTAGTCTGCACACCTTGTCATAGCTATTAACATCTGTCACATATCGATGAATTTGTAGATTAGCAAGTATATATCATCAAGAGACAAGCACTAGATACATATCATAAAGTTTCTATAAACCTTAAGTCATAAGTAGAAGTTTTAAAAGCAGCATGAAATGCTTATACAATGTGTCGAAAATAAATGCAGTTTGGACATCATTGATGACTACATTGGTCTTGAATATGTTTGACAGAGCAAGTATAAAAACAGCTATCGCATGATGGTAGGAGTGTAAACAAAGTAGAATACTCCCGTAAATATAGATATCATAACCTGAAAAGTTGCAGTAACCAAACTTCTCTTTGTTTTAATCCTTGAATTTCATATAGAAACAGGGACATCGTACAATTTACCCTCCCCAGTCACCATTTGTATAGAAACATTTCAGAGAAGTGAAGGAATGAAGATAAAATTGGCCGAGTTGGGAAGGACAATAATGTTTAACTCTACAATCTATTATTCAGTTCACTTAATTGACTACAACCCACTCATCTGTTGAATATCTATAGATTTTGAGGTTTCTGGTAGATGATAACCATAAAGTTTGCATATTCATAGTGTTATCATCAATTATAGAGTTATGAACTTTATCAAAGAACACCTTCCTTTCCCTTTTCAGTGATGAGTATGAAGACTATATGGTTCATTGACCTTAGGCAGTTCTATATTCCCAACTTACAAAATAACCTTGAAAAAATACGCAGAACAAGACACAACAAAACAACAATAACAAACTCAGTGTAATTCCACGAGTGGGGTTTGGGGAGGGTGGTGTGTATAGTCTTACCTCTATCTTGTGAAGATAGAGTGACTATTTGTGATAGACCCTCGGTTCAAGTATAACATATCAAACTCAAGTATGGAAGAAAATGCAGTAATGAGAAAATAATGCTAAAGATAAAGGAGAAGAACAGTAGCAAGACGACAAAAAAAGACGTACATGAAGCAAAGGAAATAACAAGTAATAAAATCATGGATTTGATTGCCAATGAAAACTGTATGGTACAAATTGACATTCAAATGCATTAACGGATATAGGAGAAGCCAAGTGTATATATATGAATAACATAAGCAAGACATACCAAATGTATCACCAAAATTGGTCCAAATTTCTGCTTCAATAGACTGGATAGTGTCAGCTATACCAATTACTTCAACAAAAGTTGAAAGAGCATTAGGTGGATTTCCTTTCACAACTAACTCTTTTTCATCCGTGGATTTTCCAATGACTTTATCACCATCAGATTGCATAACCTGAACCACTGTTCGAACCTTCCGTCCTACATGCTCCTTGAGGAACTCAGCATTGACAAAGACGGCAGGATTTGATATGTCCATGTCTACTAAACAAAAATAAAATAAAAGCTCAAAATTGAGATTCTGTTTCTTCATGCCATTGCATTTCCTGCCTCATGACATCCATTATTAACTTCCAATGAACAACACAAATCAACTAAAATATATCATCTATATCTCAAATTCATTCGCTACACAAAATTTAGGATTTTGAGTGAGACATCACATCTACAAGCATTTCAATGACTAGCTACACCCATGAAGAAAATCAAATTCAGAACTCCGAAACGCTTAAAAACCTTTCTATCTCTTTCTAATATTAAGTTTCTGGTTCCAGAGCTCTAGTAAACAAATAGTAAACCTTATACACTTACACGAGCTCTTGCGATTAAAACTTTAAAAGACAACAAATCAGAAGCCCGTGACTTAAAGTTTCTTACACCATCGAAAATCAGACTACGACAATACTATTAACAGTTGCTAATATAAAAACAATCACCTATCATCAAACATGCACAATAAGCATCTATCAAACAAGATTAAACAATTCTAACCCGCTAAAACGTCTAACATCATATTTTACATCAACCATTTACTCAATAGGGTCCATTGTTTAAAGAATGACATAATTATCATTTGGGGATTCATAATTTACCATTGACTACATATTTTCAAGGATTTTTATAAAATTTGCAAAACACTTCCAAGAACCTTCATTTTAACAAAGTGTAACAACCCAAATCATTAAAAAAGGAAAAGATCTATTTAACACAATTTTGTAGCAACTTGATACACTATTTAAGTGTAAATCAGGGAAATCTCTATACAGAAAATTATGGGTGGACACTGGGAAACAAAAAACCCATTATTAAAACAAAACTGAGGTATTCAAAATCAAAAGAAGTAAACACACAAACTAGCCGAAGGGATTCAACATGTACATATTCTTTATATTTTTTAACAGAAAATCGGACACTGAATTCATTCATAAAGATCAAATTAACACCAATTATGCAGAGAATATACCAAAAAAAAAAAAAAAAAAAACTAACCTCAGCTATGGATGATTAACTGCGGAGAGTGATGACCTTGAATCAAATTTTGGGAAAATGGAGTTTTTTCTACTCTCAAATGGCGGCAAAACTTCCCGCGCAATTCATTTTATTGGGCTACGCTTTGTAGCCCTCTGGCCCATGGACCATAAATGTAAATTGTTGGGCCTAATTGAACGGTTTGTTCATCTTTAATTTTTGTTTACGTGGTTAACCAAACATATGCTAGTTAATTAGTCATCATATTTCATAGCTATATAGTTTTAGTTAAATATAATCATCACTCGCGACCAACATTCAGTGATAATTACATGGACAGAGATTTCGAATTTGTATAATTAAAAAATTTGTGTAATATAATTTGTGTATCTGTTTAAAGTTCAATTTGTATGAAAATCGTTATTTTGAGTGTATACAAAAGTAGCTCTATTATACAAACATATCTGTAAATCATACAAATTCACCTGCAAATTATACAAACAAGACAATTTAAAGTGTAGCTACTACAACCCCTAAATATGCAAACTATAACTATGAAACATAATTAAATTTATTATAGTGACTATTTTTGAAAATTCCTCAATTATATTATGAAGCGAAAATATATGCGAAAAAAGTTTTTTTTTTTTTTTTTGTCCTAGAGGGGGTAAAAATTAAAGTATTGATCTATAATCCCCACACTTAAATCAATTGATCATTTACCACTAGAATAGATGAGGCAAAAAAAAAAACATTATTGTATTGCCTCTATTGCATTTTCTAACGTATGTAAAGATATACATCATTCTGTAAGTACTTGTACAAGCAATTTACAGCACCTTACAGACCTTTAGCTTCATATAAAGGGGCATTTGACGCGACGAGCAGCTTACATGGGAAGGATAAGGAAGTTGTAGGACATACTTCCATACTAGAGCAACACATGCATGTTCATTTCCAAGAAGCCGAGACCTTTAGCCTCATATAAACATCATATTGTTAAACTCATCGATGCTAGTGAGCCACTTTGACTGTCCAAAAGAGAGGAGCGAGGAACCTCCTGCAAGTATCCATCCTCTAAAAGGAAAACACGTTCAGCCATTAAAACTGTTTCCAAGCGGTGAGCAATCACTAGTACCTGCATGTAAGGATTTAGACGATAATTAGAACTGTCCTGAAGGATAGGTCTGTCTGCATGTGAAAGATATCGTCAATTATTTAGCAAACTTCAAATCAAGATGGCTTAAGACACTTCTAGTGCCACCAAAGTCGGATTTCTCACATCTCAGGTACGTTTTCAACAGCACCCAGTGAAGGATGTTTGCCAGACAAGACAAGAATTTAGTTCTTTCATTCGCGTTAAAAAATTATGCAGAAGAAACTTAAATCAAACAGGGTGAGGTCCAAGGGGTATCCACAGTTTTACTATGTGGTACATAATTCATTAATGATAAAGGTACAGAACATGTAAATCAGTAGCAAACATGCATGTAACTACCCCCTACCAGCTGTATTGCGAGGTTCCCTATCTTGTAGAGACTGTTAACCTACGTCCTCATCAGTCATCTACTGTGAGACTTACCCCGCTTTACCAGAATAGGCATTTGCTTTTTTGTACTTCCTTTTTGGTAGGTAAGATTCGTATATATTTCCATTCCATATGCTTCATTATGGTTAACAGAGAGGACCTGAATTTTAACTTTTGTAAAATAATTACGACGAGGGACAGGAGATGTTTAGGAGCCATGCGACTGAACTGTAAACAAAACTATAGAAGCTTCTTTTACTTACAGTACGATTTTGCATCAGGTTCTGCAGAGCCTGTCTTACCAGCAGCTCTGACTTGCTGTCTAATGCTGAAGTAGCTTCATCCAATATTAGAATAGATGGATCCTGATAAAGAGCCCGAGCAATAGCTATTCTGAGATGAAAATGAAAAGGAATGAGAGAATTTCCCAGATCAAAACAGGTTAGCTATGCCTATTACAGCCCCTATGTTTACAATTGCAGTAAGTCCTTAGGTAAAACAAGAGCATTGGTATCAGGTTCCATAGCATTCCCAAAAGATCTATCCCTTGAGACGGTAGAGAATAATCTCAATTCAAAAGAACTAAGGAGAGAATGAATTCAAACACACCCTGGATCCATCCAATTAAAATTGATGAAAACAAAGAAGCTGAAGTACACGAAAAGGGGACCCAAAATGAATTTGGAAAAACATTAATTTGTTGAGAAAATCAACGGAAGAGGAAGACCTACAGTCAGTCCTGAGAATCAATGACTAGTCGAGATTAGATCGACTTCTCTTCCTATCATTTTGGATTGACAGAACTTTCTTGGTGTGAGATTCTGTTACTCCCTTCGTTTGACAAGTACGTTCTCAAGAGGGGAAAGTTTTCTTTCTAAAAAAAGTAAGGCATACTACTGATTGATTGTGTGTTAGAAATATATAAGAATATTCAAAAATCAAAGGGTATTGGTGCAAAAGTATCATACCTTTGCTTCTGCCCTCCACTGAAAATTGAGCCCCTAGGTCCAACATTTGTCTCATAACTAAGAGGAAGCGCTTCAATAAATTCTTCTGCACTTGCATTTCTGGCGGCAAGCTTCATCCTCTCCATATCAATACCAGCCATTCTATCCCTATATCCAATGTTCTCGGCGACACTTCCAGAAAATAATGTCTGATAGAATTTTTTAAAAAGTGGAAAACAATTCAGCTGTGTAGTTCCTCTTTCCCACTTCAGTTGACCTTGCTAGCGTGAATTTAGGAATGTGTTTACAGCGTAGGAGTTAGCTCCAGATTATTACAGAGTATCAACCCAAAAGTGTGAAAAGCAGACAGTTGGTTCAGCAAGATGCTATCTCTTTGCTAGAAAATCTACTTATATTAAATGAAATGTTTCAATTAACTTCTGGATAATAAAAGCAATGTCCCCCCACTTCAGGAACAGGTATTTTAAATTGACATGTAAAATTTGAAGTCCAACTAGTATATAGTAGTTCCACTTATTTTAGGAAGCTTTTATCTCTAGTTGTCTATGAGGCATGAGCGCAAATATGCAAAAAGTTGAGGGAGTATTAGTTCAACTTTTTCGAGATGAGGAGCTTTGCCAAAACGGAAGTAAATTTAGTTGAGATGGACTCAAAACATAAGAAGGTCAATCAGAAGGACATGTACCATTATCCAAAAATAGATGCTTAATAGCTAATAAAGTAAGATTGTAGGAAATATTTCACATATTATTTATAAGCACATTTCACAAAGTATATTGCACATTTACCCGATGTCGGACTTTAGTGTTTTTACTATTACACATTTACATATCCAAATATCTACCAACTTAGAAAGAATTTCAACTTTCTATATTTTGATATCCAAGAAATAGACTGGAGCGAATTAATTATGAAACATAGGTTCCTTAGCAACAATTAGTTCCTGGGAAACATCCATCTGTAAAGAACCTGGAAGCACTCCCTTTGCAAAGAAAATTTTCTAAACTTAATGCGGTAACTTTTCTTGATGTTTCTCGGATACAAAGAAGAAAAATGAAACGATATTAGAGAAAAATTCAAGGACTAAAACCTAAAAAGAGGAAACAGTCCCCACATTTGAACACTGCAGTAGAAAATTCAACTTTGGGTCAACAAGCCATGGGAAACTGTTGTTTTGGAGAATTTTTAGACGATTTGTCTAAAGTTCCTCTCCTTTGACTAGATCCTTATAGTGTAAAAACCTCAGTTTTAGCAACAAACTAATCATCCAACCTCTACTGGCTCTGACAATAACTTTGAGTCTCCAATTCTTGCCATCCACGACGAGGATATCAATCATCTGCTTACCCCAGTACTGCCAGGTGATTCTGGTTAAAAACCCTGTAGCTTAGCTCTCCAGAACATGGAAGTTTTTGATTTTATAGAACATGGTAGATTTGAGGTGAAACGCTCCACTCTATGGAATGTAACAGGAGGATCATGCAAAGAAGTAGAGTATAAACTCGTACCAGGTAATGAATCTCCATTCCCAACCCCCAACTCCACCAAATATAATTACACATTAACAAAAGAAAATGGAGAAAACACAACTACTGTCTTCTATTCTAAAGTGAAATGCATAAGCATCAAAAATCTTGAACACTACAAGAACTAACCACAAATAAAGGATTAGCAGTATGTGGAAATAATTAAGGCAAAATAATTCATCATATCATGGTTGTAAAGAGGGAAAGAGGCTTGGACTTACTGTATCTTGAGAGACCAAACCAATGTTTCTCCTTAAACTCTCGATTTGTATGCCTCTAATATCCAAACCATCAATGAGAATGGAACCTGTCAGTGAGGAAGTAAACCTTGTCATGCTACAGTACAAGACAACTTTCATATTCATCATTGAGGATCAGGGCTAAAGAGAATGCTAGTCTGGTGTTGTGGTGACAAAACTGCTAACCTTGTAAAGGATCATATAACCGAAGAAGGAGTTTTACAAGAGTCGTTTTTCCTCCTCCTGATGGTCCACACAGGGCAACTATTTCTCCAGATTTAATATGTAAGTCCATGTTTTTCAATACAAGAGGTCCATTGACTCCATATCTAAAAGAGACGTTAGAGTATTTTACTTCTCCAGCAACACAATCTAAGTCAACAGCATCTGGGTTCACAATTTCCTGTATATTTGTACATCGTAGATATTCAGGCACACTTGGTTGCATGATTCTAGTTGAAAGTAGTCAAAATAAAATACTAATTGCAAGGATGTTCAACACAGAAGTAACTTATATTGAAAGAACTTAAGAAATTTTATATTAGCAAAGATCAATCAATCATACCAAGTAGAAGATGAAAGAAGTAAAGTGTAAAACAACCACCTAATAAGATGGAGCTTTCAAAATTATAAGAAGATGATGAAAATACATAGAAATGAGTTGGTAGCCACTGGAGAGCTATCTTTTTTTTCCTCCACCAATCATGACATGAATGTTATTTTGCTATTGTTATTGTCCTTCCAATCCTGCTTTGATTACGCTACTTTTGAGCCAAGGGTCTACCCGAAACAGCCTACATCCTACCTCCCATAACCCACTTATGGGATCACACTGGGTATGTTGTTGGAATGATGATGTGTATAAAATATGATGATTATATGCTTGCAATTATGACATTAATGGAAGCAGTGTTGTCAAAGATGAAAAGCTCTAAAAAGCGCTCTTGGTAGATTGTGGTTTAAGTGCAACAGGCGATTTGACTGTAGGCTTTAGTGAAGAAAAAGGCGCAATTGAAGTAAAAAGAAATATATACATAATTCAAGGAAAAGAAACAAATTTCATTCATACTGTTTCCTTAACAACTACTCCCTTGGTTTTAATCTAAGTTTCTTGTTTTCCTTTTAGTATTTCTTAAAAGGAATGTCTCTTTCTTTCTTTTTTATTTATCAGGTCCATGTATTTCATTCATAAACATGGAAAAAAATCTGACAGTATACAAGGGGTACACCAAAAAGTAAAGAATCTACAAAAAGACATGATTCTGTACAAACTAAGACACATAAACTGAAATGAAGGGAGTAACACACTAGTGCTTATTATATTTGTTGTTTAGTACCCGCTCGATTCAAGACAGAACTCATGCGCACTGAGGTGCACACCATAGTGCCTTGCCTACACTGAAACTTAATCGAGTTAAAGCGCCTTCCCTGAGCTTTTCAGGGCTAGTGCGCCTTGAATAAGCCTTTGACAACACAGGTTGTAAGCATTTGACTCTTAAATCTGACAGCATGTGTTTTTTGGTTCCAAATTCAACAATGCAAGACTAAATTATTTTGAATAGTTACTTAAGACGAGACCTAATTCTAGTTCTGCCGCTCTCTATCCTACATGTCATTACCAAAGACAAAGAAATCAACAAGTTATATATTTACCTCTGGTTCAAATGTTGTCAAACTAAATAGGCGCTGAATTGCTGGCTCTCCTTGTTTTAGTTCGTTGTATGCTTTTCCAGCATCCTGCACAACTCTTAGATTCAGATTGATAGCTAAATTGCTTCACATGCTAAACCATAATATCAACATGAAGCAGTATGAGCGAAGTCCAACCGAACAAGGAAAAAAACGTCAAAGAGGAGAGGGAAACATAAAAGTATAAGTCACTTCCAATATAAATGGGATCGAGAAGTTGATCAAATTTATGAAGCCTTTGTCTCAAGAAAAGCTTCTTCTATAAGGGAAAGTTTCGAGTGTTTCACAGTATCATTCAAAGCTTCCTACGGGTGCCTTCTGATGTGAAGACAACCTCCTGACTAACTTTGTTCCACACCATTCAGTTCAAGTACTTGGATAATTTGGTACTATTAGATCAGCAATTCATAAGGTAAAGCTATTTCATGATTAATTATACTTGTAGGTTGTGCTGCTGCTGCTTGATTCTTATCCAACGCCCAAAAACAAAGCTATGTATGGGGTCCGAACTCCCATGTAACACCTACTGCTATATGCTTTCAATTTTTATAGAGTAAAATAACAACCTACTTCTATACGCTTCCTTCTTTCAAGTAACACCAGACTCAAAGCAATGTGTATTACAACCGCTGAAGTGATACAAGAAAAATATAAAGTAGCCGTTCAAAAGTTGGTTTAAGGGAAGACAACAACAATAACATACCCAGTGAAACCCCACACAAGTGGCGTCCGGGGAGGGTAGAATATACTCAAACCTTACCTCTACTTTGTGGAGTTGGTTTAAGGGAAGAACATCACATAAAGTTGAAATCTGGATTCTTGAAATTTGTATAAGTTAATCAGAAAAATAATTAGTTTAGAAGTGTGTTGTGCACATGGATGGAAGTCATATAACCTATTTATCTTATTTCAGAGATAGGAGACAGATCAAATTTCAAACAAATGAACTAACAGAAACATAATCCTTCCAATAATTGAAACATAACCTGGATTGGGGAGATCAACAGAACCAGGGATGTCACAAAAGACACCATGGCAGAGCAATCAATTGAACCTTTTGAAACAAGCAGCGTTCCAGCGCTAAATGTGAGTAAGGTGCCAAAATATATTGCCTGTACCAACTGAGGGATAAATGACTTCAACTTCTTCTTTCCCATAGTCGCAGATAGATCAGCAAAAGCAAGTGACTGGAACTTCTTTCTTTCACAGGACGCTGCATTGTTTGCCTTCACAAAAAGAATTGATGGGAGGATCTGTAACAAGTAGTAATTTTCCTTCAGTTACTGTCGAAAGCTTGATTCTTTGAATATAAGGAAGAGAGTAACATTAGAACAAAAAAGCTAGAAAAGAAGGGAGAAGGTAGAAGAAATTTTCTCCATGTGTTGGAATGTCCACGAGCATACATTCATTTTGCAAAAACAAAAGCTATACCAAACTTCAAACTTAAGAAGACTAAGAAGCTATTGCGCTTTGACTGAAAATTTCATATTGGAATGAAATGGCCTCGAATAACACAATGGATATAAAGAATTCATATGGAAAAAACCAACTAGTTTTGGATCAAAGCTAGTTGATTGATTCATTATATGTTATCATAACCAAAAACACTTACCTCATTCAGATAGGAGGAGAGAGAAGCAGCAGCAAGATGTGCCTTGTTTGATACATCATGAAGTTTTTCGCCCAAGTAACCAATCACAAAACCCATCAATGGGATCACCTTAAATAACACCCATCAAGATTCGATATAAACTCATCCAACATTCATAAATAATTCATAATAATAGAAGCAAAGAACTAATGCATCTTTAGTCACCAAGGCGGAAAGTAATGATAGAACAGGGTTGATGACCAACATCTGAACTGCCATTGCTGATAATTGAAGACTACTTGGAACAATAGTCTGTAAATAGCAAAGCACGAGATTTAGGAAGAGAAAAGAAAGAGTTTGTTGAAGACATAAAAGTAAAAGTATCAATTATCTAACAGCTTAAATTTTTAGTGAAACAATTCATATTGTTCAACATGGTACTAATAGTACTCGTGACTCATAAGGTTTGAGTCCAATGAACTCTTCCAAAATAGTATCTCTATGAGCTTATCCAACAAAAGAATCACACAAGTGAGGGACATCTTGCAAACATAAATAAGTATCTGAGATCAAATCTCATCGCCACTGAGGCCGAACTCTCGCCAGAAAACTATCCTACACAAAGACAGCAAAACCAATTCTTTTTTGGTTATATATAAGGTGAATCCTCTTGACATAAGAGAAGGCTCTAGTCTAGTGTAGTGTTAAGGGGGTTCAAAAATCGTTTTTTTAGATCATAGGTTCAAATCTTATATATGATATCCCACCCATCAAAACAAAATTTCACATGCATGATCCAAGAGAGTAATCGTGAAAGGGTACTTGCAAGCACAACAAATAAATATAAGTGTACCCTTATAACCATTAAAACTTTTCGATTATGCAGTTCACACAGTTCAACAACATAAAACATACAGAAAACACAGATGATCCATGAGCTTTGGTCGTTGGGAGTAAAAACGCATCATTGTCTTAATGTGGTTCATTCAACATTATAATACACAAAACTTGAGGCTCGAGGGCTAAGGTAGTAAGAAGCTATGCTGCTCGGACTCTTCAAAGATATTGGTGGGTTTGTGTAGCATCAGCTATGCATTTTGGAGATCCAACACAGGTGCAGCAACATCTTTAGAGAGTTCGAGCAACATAGGTTAGGAGATATCAAAGCATCATTTTCTCAACTCACATTCAAAAGAGAATAAACAGTATCAGCAACATCAGAAGCTTCAGCAGTAATCCTAAAAGCAACATCTCCAGCAGCAATCCCATTTTCTCCCTCAAAAAACCCTAAATCTCTCTGCAAAACCTTATGGAAAACACAAACCCTCATCTTATACACACAATTCAATGCAGCTTCCCATAAAAACGCTTGCTGCAGATAATTACCAACGAGTCGAACGAAAAACAAACCTCCCAAAACCAAACACTCCTCTCTCAGCCTCACAACATCCAATGGATTCATGAGAGACGAGAATTTTCCCACTTTGGGAACAATTTTGGATAGAGAGTAAACAGATAAAACACTGCAGAGCCATCCACAGAGAATCGGTTTCCATTCCGAAAGGAGATAAGGTTTAAGAGGAGCTATAGAGGTGAACGGAGAAATGAACTTGCCGGAGTTCACAGCGGCGCGTGTGGATGATGATTTTACTGTTAAGGCAGAGGTGGAAATGGAGAAATTAAAGATGATGTTAGTTATTGGTTTGGTTACCTGGCGGGGGACTGTGAGTTTGTGGTAGCGACGGGACGGCGGACGGCCGTGATACGGCGGTTTCAGGTGAATTAGGGACATTTCCCGGCGATTAATTTAGGTATTTGCGTTTTTGGTCCCTTAACATCCATACACTCTGATTTTGGTCCTTATAATATATACTTAGTTAACTACATTGAACCTACAATTAAGAAATATACAATTATTGTCCTTCTAATTTGAGCATTGTCTTGTTTATCCTTCCGACTTCCATAATAGTAGTCGTAGTATTTGGTTTTGTTGCTATATGTATTGTCTCATGTACTTTGATTATCGAATTATTTTATTATAGTTATTGTTCTTATTAATAATTTTTATAGTATTTTGTCATGATTTGTTTACTTTCGGATTTTTTTTTCAATCTGCTTTTATGTTTTTTCTTGAATCAGATCTCTCGAAAACAATCTCTCTACCTCTCATTTATGTTGTATTATAGTAAAAATATGTATTATTGTTTTATTTACGAGTAGTCGTTCTTAATCCCTTCGTTTAGATCCAAACTAGTCCCTTTGTACTTCTATCATTCTTTAACGTAGATACGACGACAACAACTAATCCTGCAAGTGGGGTTTGGAGAGGGGTGTGTATGTAGTGTTATTCAAATCTTATTAAGGTAGAGAGATCTAGAGTTTCCGATAAACTCTCAGCTCAAGTAAAGCACATCAAAATATTAGAAGAGAACAATAGAAACAATAATTACAACGAAAACTGAAGCAAAGAAAACAACATACAATAATACGAAAAAAACAAAGCAAAGTGAAATTATCCTTTCTCTTTGATGAAATAAGTAAGTTCCATTGAGAAAAACATCATGAAGATGCAGAAGTTACAAAAGAGATCAAGTAATCTACATGACTTAAGTTGTTCATCAAGCTAAATAAGTTGCACAAACATCTAGCTTATAGTTGGGAGTAGTTTGGAGTTGAAATACACCAAAAACACCAAAAAACAAAATACTTGCAGGGACATTCAGATCTTCTTCATGCTTACAGCATTCATATGCATCTTTAACTGTGTATGGCAAGACCTACGTGAGTCCGAAAACATAATAAAACATGTTTCAGAGGTCAACAACAACCATATAGTGCAGAAAGAGATGACTGATACTTCCTAAATCTTGTAGCGCGTGTAACATCTGTTGACAAGTTGAATGCTTCTTTGTCCAGAGTCAAATATGCTTCATTGAAGGCTGTCCAGTGCTCTTTGAAAAGGCGAAACAGTAGTAGAAATTCATAAAGTGAAGGCTTCATGTGGTTTCTCATGCACTAGTTCTCAAAAAGGGTACTTCTAACCAATGTTGCTTGGACACTTCAAATGTATGTCGGATCTTCCAAAAGTAGTACAACATTTTTGGAGATCCAAGTCTAAGCAACATAGTATCTCACAATCAGAACCTCGTTTAAACTGAATTGTACCGGTAACGAGATCTTGATTTGGGTTTGAAATTAAGAAATGACGCAACAACATGTGAAGAAGCTCTAGGAAACTTCAAGACCTCCTCGGATACCTCTTCTGGTATGTCATTATAGCTATCGCAAACAATTATCAGTTTTTCTAATACTTGTGCATTCTCAAGGAAAAATCTTATTAGCTCTATCTCTTTTTCTTCATTTTTGAAACCAGACAACTGTATCAACTTTAGATGAGACTTTAAGCACACAATGCTTTCACTAGGATCATGGAACTTCCAGTTTTCATCCCAACCATAATTCTCGTCAGAAAACAAATTAAGAACCTCTAAATTAGGAGAATGCTTGAGCAATAGCATCATGACTTCCATGCAAGATTCGTCAATTGCCACTGCCAATTTTAAGCACTTAAGCTTATAAAACGTGAGCGGGAAGTTTCTTACTCCATGAAGTACACCATACAAACCCTGAATGGAACTTTGACATAATTTCAAAGTTGAAGCAGAAACGACATTCTTGATCAGCTTATGCACAGACATACCAATTTCTTCTGTTACATCGTCTGAATCAAAAAAGAAGAGGTGAACAACTTCTATAGAGAAGAGATTCTCTAGAATCATATCCTTTGCTAATGGAGCACCATATTTCAAGACCTTGAGATTCGGGCAAGAAATTTTAATGTTACAATTGACGAAACTTACTCTGTTGTCCACAAAGTTCTTTATAGACACATAAACCAGAGACGTCGAAGCAATATCAACCATAGTCATAGTTCCAAAATTACAACTATCCAATATCAGTTTTTCTAGTCTTGAGAACAAGCAACTAGTCAAATACTCGTCTGATAACTCAACTTCTTCAAGATGAAGAAATTTAAGCTGATGAAATCCGAAACAGTTAGGCAACTTAAGTACAGACCCATCCATCCGTATTTTCAAAACTCGCAAAGATTCACAAATCACAACACAATATGGCAACTCAAATGGCTCAGCAGGACAAAAAGCTAACACAAGTTCTTGAACATTTCGAGTTGTCACAACACGAACCCATCGAAAAATATCACCTTTATAGAAAATATTTCCACAACAAAGCTTAAAGCAAACAATGCTATCCCCAACCCTACATTGGTTAATAAACACCCAATTAATAAAATCTTTGAACTTCCCCGCCATAACCAAATCCCAAGGTCGATTAATCCGTTCATGACCAAAACGATTAATATCAAAATTCAAGTAAGGTATTGTCCTCCATATATAGTTCCATCTTTTCGACAAAATGCTTAACTGAACCACGTCGAAAATGTAAATCGATGAAAGTATATTGTACAGTATATCATCTGGCAAATAGCTAATTCTATCAATTCCTTCACTTGTACTGGATGCAGCTAAATACTTTGGGGTTTTCAATGATTTTTGCATCAAAATTTCCATTTTTTGAAGGATTAAAAAGCATAAAACAGTAGTGATTTTAGATGAACAGTGAGATTACCTCGCTTCCGCAATTTATCAGTGGAATGAGAACGATAGCGAGCTTCCATCAACCATCTTTGGGTTTTACACCAATTTGTTCAACTAAATACTAAACCCACCCACCCCCTTCCAATTGGGAGAAAATGTCGTAAATGGTCCGAATTATTGAATTAGGTCTAAAATAGTTTCTTTAACTATATATATCGGATTTTATTTTTTTAAGTATTCTAAATTTTTATAAGATTTTATTTATTAAATATACAGTTATTGGATTTAGTATTTTAAGTATTCAAAACCTTATTAGATTTGATTAATTAACTAAATATGTAAAGTGAAATATAATATGTAAATGACATGAAAATCGTTATTAAAGAAAAAATCATTTGACTCTTGGAATTTGACTATTATCATGTAAATTTGGATGTAGAGAGTACTAGTTTCAACACTCGTAAGTCGGGAATAAGTTGGCGTTTGGTCATATTTCATTGTGAAATTTGAAAATAAAAATTATTTTTACAGAGAAACAAATGATATTTGAAAATTAGAGTTGTGTTTGGTCAATAACATATTCAGTGTAATCTCATGAAAGTGGGGGTCTAAAAAGAATAAAATATTAGCAGATCTTATAACTATCTTTACGATAGAAATATTATTTCTGATACACCACCGACTCAAAAAAAATACAAACCAAATTATGTAGCATAGAGGAAGAAATACGAAAATAGAGAAAAATCGGCGAAGTACTATAGATAACCTATCAAATCATTTTAAACAATAGTAATAATAAAATAAAGGGAAAAGGGTTAAAAGTGCCCTCAACGTATTTCAAATGGTTTAAAAATGCCCTCCTTCCATCTTTTGGTTTAAAAATGCCCTCAACGTTTTTTTAAGGTTTAAAATTGCCCTTTTTTAACATCCAGCTGACATGGCAAATAATGAGTCATTAAATTAGACAAATGGTTCAGTCTTATTGGTCCACCTAATTTTCTAAAATCCAGCCCAACGATCCGACCCGACCCATCTATGCTACAAAAACTCAAACCCACCCACTAACCCGTTTACATATTAACCTAACATATCCTTGAACTCCATTTTAGCACGACTTTAAGATTTTTTTGTCGCAGTCGCCGATGATGGAGGTTTAGGGTTGCAAATCACAACTCCTTCAAGCTATGTTGTTTTGTTTCTTCAACTTTTCACTCAGTTGATTTCATTACTTTGCAACTAAGGTAATGTTTTGCTTTTTTAGATTACAAAGTATTTGAGTATATGTTAAAAAATTTATGTATTTTGAATCTTTTTTTGTTTTGTTTATACTACGTTAGTGGTAGTGGTCCATGTCCCTTTTCCTTTATTTGTTTGTCTTCATTAATATAGAGTTTTTAACTGCTAGTGGGGGTTCATCTCTTTTTTGTTATTATATGCTTTATTTATACATATTATATTTTATTGCGCCGAGTATTATCTGATGTGGTCTCTCTCTTTTTTTGTGTTGCATATTGACTCAATTCAAGAATGGTCGAAAATGTTGACATGATTTTTAATTATGGGGGACAATGGTTTCGAAAACCACAACTGGTATACCATAAAAAATTGATTCATATATGGAGAGATTACGAAGTTGACTTGTTGTCTTACATTGATGTCTGTCGAGAATTTAAAGAAAAATTAGCTTTTAGTGGAGTACGACAACTTCTATTTACAGCCCCATCTGGTGGTTTCTATGTGATCGAGGGGGATGAAGGCATTAGAACTCTTCAGAATCTATTATGTGACAATTTCAAGGTAGTTAACTTTTTTGCAGTAGATAACTATGAAGAGGAGCTTGGATTAGTTCCAAACATCATTCATTATCATAAAAGTGACAATGTTATAGAAGTTGGAACAGATTGTGATAGTAGTGAGGAAGAGGAATATGGTGAGACTGTGTCTAGCGAATACGATAGTGAAGAGTTGGAGATTTATAAAAGGCAAAAACAACTTGATATCAATGACACGTTAGACAAGTACAAGGATTTGGAGTATGGTATGACCTTTAGCAATCTCAAAGAAGCTAAACAAGTTATAGACTTTTATGCTATTGCAAATAAGAGGGATATTAGAGTAAAGAAAAGCGACAAAGGTAGAGTTACTTATTGTTGTGTTCTTGATTGTCCTTTTCGATGCTCGATTTACAAGGATGGGAGAGATCAAGGTTTTAAGATCAAGACCTTAAATAAAGAACACACATGTTATGAGACTTCTGAGAGCAGGAGAGCTAAAGCAAGGATTTTATCTCAATATTTTAAGAAGAAGGTTCAGAATAACCCTGCATTTAAGATTAAAGACATGAAAGAGCACTTGGAATCTGTTTTGGATCTTGATGTGAATGAGTCAAAAT
Source organism: Solanum lycopersicoides (assembly GCA_022817965.1). Classification (NCBI taxonomy): domain Eukaryota; kingdom Viridiplantae; phylum Streptophyta; class Magnoliopsida; order Solanales; family Solanaceae; genus Solanum; species Solanum lycopersicoides. The sequence goes on from CM040626.1 coordinate 3,882,078, forward strand.
TGAAGAGAGTTAAGAGGCTTGTCTTGGACAAATTGGATGGTAGTTACGCCGATGATTATAACAAGTTGGAGGCATACGCACAAGAATTGAGGATGAGTAATCCAGGAACTGATGTAGTGATCAATTTGTCGAGGGATGCTATGGAAGAAAGCAAAAGAAGATTTTTAAGGTTGTATATATGCTTTCAAGCATTAAAGGAAGGTTGGAAAGGAGGTTTGCGACCTTATATAGGGCTAGATGGCACCTTTTTAAAAGAAAAAAGTAAGGGAATAATGTTGGTCGCAATGGGACAAGATTCGAGTAACCATTTCTATCCACTTGCGTGGGCTGTGGTAGATAAAGAAACTAAAAGAACTTGGAACTGGTTTCTGGAGCTGCTGAAACATTCTTTGGATTTAAAGTCAGGTGAAAATGTCACTTTTATATCAGATATGCAAAAGGTAACTTTACTTTAAATTTATTTCATCTTTTCTTAGCTAGTTTTCATATACATTATTATGCAATTAATATGAATTTATGTTTTTGAAGGGTTTATTGAATGCTGTTACTAATCCCATTTTGTATCTAACGATCATCATTTAATTTATTTTTTCTTCATGCAGCTCAATGATAAACACGAGGACATCTTCCAGGATGAAGAAAACTCTCAAGAATCTTATAATATGCCCTTGACAGAATCATAAAACACACAAGAAAGTGTATGTTTCTTCATTCCTGTTCCTGGTTCAAGTAAGATCTCTAGCCAGAGCTCTATCGTAGCAGAGCATGATTCAGACCTTACTTTATATCCTAAAGTGGTGTCCGAAAGTAATTTTAGACTTCATGAAAGACTGAAGAAGATAAATACTGGGACAAGAAAGATAACTTTCCAGGGAGATCACAATGGTATATCAATGCCGACCAACCTTCCATATTCACCAAAAAAAGTAACTTGGAAAGGGAAAGAAGCAATGACTTCAAACCAGTTACAAGCTGCAAGTGAGAAAAAAATTGGCAAACTTAAGCCTCTAGGGGGCAAGGGGATGTAGAAATTGTTTAGTATTTACTGTCGTGAAGTGTTATCTAAGGAGAGAATGAAACAATGACTCCAAACAACTAGTGTTTTTGCTGATTTTTGTACTCTTAATGGTTGTTCGGCAACTATCGTAATGACTCCAAACAACTAGTGCTATTGCTGATTTTTGTACTCTTAATGGTTGTTAGATAACGATCGTAACGACTCTTAAGCGTTACCTTTCTAATATCAATCTTGTTTAATTGTGACAGTTATAGATTTGGTTTAGTTGTGTGTATTTTTTATTTGGTTTACTTGTCAAAAACTTATTTTAGTATTATTAAGTTGTATGGTTGGAAGTTGCAGAAGGAAAGAAACAGAAAACTACTCCAGACTAGTGAGAAAGACATGAACAACTTGAATAGAAATGTACAACAATTAACCGGGTTGGATTTCTATAATGAAAAACACAAGCACATTGATTAAAAGAAGCTGTAAACAAACATGAATTCTGCATATAATATCATCCAAGAATTTTTGATACCAAACAACATACAAGACACATGAAAAATAAAATCTTTCTCAGATAGCAGAAGAATAAATTATGTTACAGACCAGACTCACCTTTTGAACGAGTCGTACAACACTTTCTTTCCGATTTTAAAGGAGAATAAAATCTTGTGCAGGTGATAATACATCACGTAAGCCATATAACGTATCAAGACTTTGAGGCTCCGATATTGGTAAAAATATCACGAATTGTTGTTGATAACGCTAACAATTTCCAAGATGGTGTCAGGTGGTTCTGAGTTTGTTGTATCTATCAGTTGTGCTGAGCTCGATGTGGTTGATAATAAAATAGGCATCAAGAAGCATCATTAAGGCAAATTCATGATCTTTGTACTTGTCTGTAGAGCCATTGTCAACAACTTCAAGTATCTTATTATAGAAATAAACTACGTTTGCTACCCGATACAAACATTTCAAGAGCTATATGCTTGAAATCCTTTGCTAGTTGTAGCTCTGCCTTGCCATGATGCACTCTATTCAAGTTTCTGATGAGGAATTTGAATTCTAAACAGCTAAAGTCTCAAGATAGTTTCTTCAATTTATGTCAAACAAATTGAATTCAAGAACTTGCTCAAAACAGAACTAGAAAACTTGCAGAATCTCCGTCCGATATTTATCAAAATCCACTTCGTAAACAAGAAGTTTGTAGTGCAGCCATGAGCAAAAACATCAACTCGACCAATCTTAATGTAGAAAAGAAATTGATTGTTCCAAGCACTGTAGTTCTTCGATCTTTTTTGTTCCTGCAATCAACTAGAGAATGGAGAACATATGAATTGAAGGAGGAGGAGAACTAGAGCTAATGGAAATAAAATACCCAAAAATAATGTCCGGTCAGATTTTTCGAAATGGGTTTTTAGATTAAGTGAGTCATATATTTGAAATGTGTAAAGAAAATCCATGTCACAATTGCCATGTCAGCAGGCTGTTAAAAAAGGGCAATTTTAAACCTTAAAAAACGTTGAGGACATTTTTTAACCAAAAGATGGAAGGAGGGCATTTTTAAACCATTTGAAATACGTTAAGGGCACTTTTAACCCTTTTCCCTAAAATAAAACAATAATAAAGATGTAAAAAATCATAAGTAATAACCAAACTCAAAAGACAAATAACTAGAAGAGTAAAACAAGAGGAAAGGATCAAAGTAGTCCCTCATCTTTTTGTTAAGGCTCAAAGTGATCCTTGAGTTTTCACATGGAGCACTAATAGTCCCTCATGTTTGCAATATTGGTGCACTTTTGGTCCTCTCCTAAAATTTTGCCTATTTTTTAAACGTTAATTTTGTCCAGAATTTTATATAAAGAATGTACAATCGTCTTTTTATATATTTAGTATAAATAATAACTCTACCTGAGAGAAGGTGATAAGAAAAATACCTTGTTCTACTCACTAGAAATATTACTGCAGCTAAAATAAGAACATCTTAACATGACTTTGTAGGGGGAAAAATTCTACTATTGCACGTGAAATTATCGTGATAAGCCTCTCGACTTTACCTGCAATACGATTTCTACAAAACAAAACTAAGTGTTTTTCTTCTCACATTTTTTCATATGGAGTTCTTATTTCTATTAAATATAAAAAATGACGATTGCACATCTCATACATACGTTATGGATTGAATCAATGCTAAAAAATAGGTAAATTTTTTGATGAGTATCAAAAGTGCACCAATATTGCAAACATGAGGGACTATTAGTGTTTCATGTGAAAACTCAAGGATCACTTTGAGCCTTAATCAAAAGAAGAGGGACTATTTTGACCCTTTCCTCAGTAAAACCACAACTAATAGTATGGAAGAATAACTAGTATTATAGAAGAATAACTGAGACAATCGTTCAATTATCTACCTAACTTCCTATCCTAATTTTAATAACATCATGTCTAAAATCATATACTCGATAAGCTAAAATTGCGACATATTTTGTCTAATCATTATTTTCCCAATATTTCTCCAATCTACCTTAACCTCTGTTAAAACCATTCATAGTCAAAACTCTCACACCTCTACCATTGGCAACTTTTCTTACCTTTTTAATTCAAAGATAAATAACTAATAATCAATTTAGTATGGCTCAACATGACAAGTTCAACAATTCTTTAAATAATACTCTCTCTTCTTAATTATTTGTCTACTTTTAAATTGACATACATATTAAGAAAATAATAATTAACATAGCGAATTTATTATTTTACCCTATTAATTATGAAGTGAATGAATTAAAAACTTAAGATTTTCATGAAGTTTTACATTTTTCGAAGTAATTTATCGAGGTATAATAGGAATTTTTTTCTATACTTTCTTGATTTGTCAAAATTGACAAGTAATTAGAGATAGCTAAAAAAGAAAATGTGGACAAGTAATTAGGGACAGAGTATCCTTTGTTTAATTTTACTTATCCATTATTTCAAAAATAGATTTTTCGCTTTTATTTGTCACTTTTAACCTATCAAGAAAATACAATTATTTTTCTCATGTTTATTCTTAGCATTAATTATCTATTTCCCAAAATGTTTTTCTAAGACTATACTAAATATCAATTAATAAGAATAGTTAATAAAATAATTATGTCAATTATTATTTTTTAATGGGTGTGATATGTCCACATAGGACAAATAAAAATAAAAAGGGGGAGTAATTAACAACCTAATGACTAATGTTGAGCCTTGACCCTTCTTGCTTGAATAATGTCTTCAATTACCATGGCTTCCAATAAAAATATTATCGTGTGATTTGTGAGCTATCGCATAAAAATGAAATTTTATCTTATGTGCACCAAAGATTAGCGGCGGGGGTTTAAAAAAGAAAGATAACTCTGTTCTACCACATTTGTGTATTTTTAACTTCAGCCTTGGATTCAGAAGCAGAAACCATAGTTATTGGTTGAAAAACCATTAATCAAGACTTGCTTTGAACAAGCCAATCTTGGAGTATACACCAAGCACTCATCACTTTTCTTGTCGATGTTCCCGATAGACCCTCGGCTCAAGTAAAGATACAATAATAATACGAAAAACAAAGGTGAAATAAGTAAGTTTCATTGAGAAAAACATCACTAAGATGCAGAAGTTACAAAAGAGATCATGTAATTTACATGGCTTAAGTTGTTCATCAAAGCTAAATAAGTTACACAAACATCTAGCTTATAGCTGAGAGTAGTTTCGAGTTGAAATACCATCAAAGCATCTAGTATTCCGTATTCAAACAAACCAAAAAATACTTGCAGGGACATATTCCAGATCTTCTTCATGCTTCCACCATTCATGACCCACGCACGAGTCCAAAAACATAATAAAACACGTTTCAGAGGTCAACAACAACCATATAGTGCAGAAAGAGATGACTGATACTTCCTAAATCTTGTAGACGCGTGTAACATCTGTTGACAAGTTGAATGCTTCTTTGTCTGGAGTCAAACAAGCTTCATTGAAGGCTGTCTAGTGCTCTTTGAAAAGACTTAGTAGAAATTCATAAACTTAAGGCTTCATGTGCTTGCTCATGCAACAGTTCTCAAAAATGGTACTTCTAGCCTACGTTGCTTGGACACTTCAAATGTATGTCGGATCTTCCAAAAGTAGTACAATTTTTTGGAGAGTCCAAGTACAAGTCCAAGCAACATAGCGTCTCAAAATCAGAACTTCTTTTAAACTGAATTGTACCGGTAACGAGATCTTGATTTGGGTTTGAAATTAAGAAATGTGACAACAACATGTGAAGAAGCTCTAGGAAAGTTGAAACCTCCTCTATTGCCTCTTGTGATATGCCACTACAGCTATCCCAAACAATTATCAGTTCTTCTAATACTTGTGCATTCTTAAGGAAAAACCTTAGTAGCTCTATCTCTTTATCTTCATTTTTGAAACCAGCCAACTGAATCAACTTTAGATGAGACTCCAGACACACAACGCTTTCACTAGGATCATGGAACTTCCAGTTTTCATCCCAACCGTAATTCTCATCAGAAAACAAATTAAGAACCTCTAAGTTAGGAGAATGCTTGAGCAATAGCATCATGATTTCCATGCAAGATTCGTCAATTGCCACTGCCAATTTCAAGGACTTGAGCTTATAAAACGTGACCGGGAAGATTCTTACTCCATGAAATACACTATACAAACCAACAACAGAGCCTTTGCATAATTTCAAAGCTGATGTAGAGGCGACATTCTTGAACATCTTATGCAGACACATTCCAATTTCTCTTATTACATCGTCTGAATAAAAAAATAAGATGTGAACAACTTCTATAGACAAGAGATTCTCTATGATCATATCCTTTGCCAATGGAGCACCATATTTCAAGACCTTGAGATTCGGGCAAGAAATCTTGACGATACAATTGCTGTAAGCTTCTACGTTATTGACATAGTTCAATAGAGACGCATAAACCAGAGACGTCGAAACAATATCAAGCATAGTCATAGTTCCAAAAGTACAACTATCCAATACCAGTTTCTCTAGTCTTGAGAACAAGCAACTCGTCAAATGCTCGTTTGATAACTCAACTTTTTCAAGATGAAGAAATTTAAGCTGATAAAATCCAAAATGATTAGACAACTGAAGTACAGACCCATCAAGCCGTAATTTCAAAACTCGCAAGGATTCACAAGTCACAACACAATATGGCAACTCAAATGGCTCAGCAGGACAAAAATCCAACACAAGTTCTTGAACTTTTCGACTTGTCACAACACGAACCCATCGAAAAATAGCCCTTTTACCAAAAATATCCCCACAACAAAGCTTAAAACAAACAAGGCTATCTCCACATTGGTTAATCAACACCCAATTGATAAAATCTTTGAATTTCTCAGCCATCCCCATATCCCAAGGCATATTAATCTTTTCACAGCCAAAGCTATTAATATCAAAATTCAAGTAAGGCATTGTCCTCCATATATAGTTCCATTTTTTCGACAAAATGCTTAGCTGAACAACATCAAATATGTACAGATATGAAAGTATATTGTGCAGTATATCATCCGGCAAATAGCTAATTCTATCAATTCCTTCACTTGTACTGTTAATAAATACAGCTAAAAAATTGGGGGTTTCCAGTGATTTTTGCATCAAATCATCCATTTTTTGAAGGATTTAAAAGCAGAAAACAGTACTGATTACAAATATATAGTGAGATTACCTCGCATCCGCAGATTTATCAGTCAAATGAGAGTGAATAGAGAGCTCGATCAGCCATTATTAGGGTTTGCCGACCTTTTTTTTTAATGTAATAATACTTCTTCGTTTAAAAAAAATTGATTTTTCATTTTAGTCTCTTTAAAAAGAATAATTTTTTTCGTAACAACTTTTCACGTGACATGTTTAACGCCACAAGATTAAATGACAATTCATGAGCAAAAGTTTTCTTTATTTTCTTAAATTTTGTGTCAAGTCAAACTAGATCATTCTTTGTGAAACAGAAAAAGTAAAAGGCTAATGACAACAGGGGTTATGTTGTGATGGAGGTTCGAGTCCCTTTTGTTAGAGAACGTTTAATTTTTAATGAGTTGTGTAAAACTTTTCGAGATGAATATTGTATAATTATAAATAATAACGTATTCATATGGACATATATATCTTTAAAATACATAGTATATGGATAATATGTGTTTCATAAAATTTGATATCGTAATCACAATTTCGATTAAAGTTAAAAAATTCACTCTTTTTCCCAAAATTTTAAAACTAGAACGTTTTTGGCTTATATCATTTGTGTAAATCATAAATTAAAAGTCAATTTAAATAGATTTTTAATCTTGTATTTACCAATTATTTTAAAAAAAATTATGTTAAAAGCTCGAAATTGATAATTTGCTCAACTATATAGGTATTTGGTCTTGAGAGAAATTTGTTAATGTTAATAGTGAATTTGAGTTTTATATTTTTTTTTTAAAAATAAATTATATATGCTAGTAGATAGGAATCTTTTGTCTTAATTGTCCTTATTAGTTTTTGTTCTTCTATATCTATATCTGTAATTATTTATTGTTCGTGTAATTCGATTTTAAAATTGTTATGTTACTATTTATTATTATTTTTATTTTATTGTGTCTTTTACTAAGACTTGAGGAGTGTCTATCGATAACAGTATTTGTTATGTCTCTGAGGTCTACCCTTCACCGACTCCACTTTATAATATTATATTGAGAATGCTATTATTGTTATTGAAATAAATATTTAAAAGAGATTAATTATGTGTTTTGTTGGTTCATAATTCATTAAAATTTATAATGATTCATGAAAATAAAAATAAAAATAATTTTTAATTAATTAAAAACTAAATATATTTAATCAAATTCACAAATATATCTTTAAAAATAGAAAATTAAAATAGATTTAGGAATATAAAACTCAAATAATTCATTGAGATTTTAAACATATCTCAAATTCAATGTATACACCTATCAAAATGACTCAAAATTGTCCTCATAAACATTATCCAATAACAAAATTATAAATTATCTCTTCACTATAAAACATTAAAACCTAAAACATAAATAAACATTAGCAAATTCTTTATATATATGAATTTGATGAATATTAAAACAAAAATTTAAAAAGGGTTCAAAACTATATCTTATAAATAAAAAAAAGTGCTAAATTAATTTGATCTCTCCCTGAGCTTTTTGGTAATGGCAAAAATAGCCCCAGCAACAGCAACAACAATTCCAGAGATAATCATAGTAGTCTTGAAATTTTGTATTGCATCCTTTCTATCTTTTTCATTTTTCATTTTGTCCAATTTTTCCTTTGTCTGCGTTAAAACAATAATAACATATTCAGTATAAATTATAATCTTCATAATTTTTGAAAAAATAATGTGTATATAGATCTTACTCGTAAAACCGTTTTATTGAAGAAAAGAGAATGAAAATATATACTATGGTTTATTTTTCTCATACATGAAAAAATATTCTTGTGTCAATTATTTTTTTTAATTCAATAGGATGCTAGTAGAATGAGTTAATATTCTCAATATCACTCTATATTTCATAATTGTAAATTACTCCTATATCTTAATTATATCTGATCACTGGTTATGGTGAGACAGATAAGATTTCTTCATCCTTAAATAAGATATTTCAGATTCGAGCAAATTAATCACTATTATAATAAAATGTTTGTTATTTCGAAGATCATTAACGAGAAATATTTAACAATGAAGAGGACATACAACATCATCAAACTTCGATCAATTATTGAAAATTATAAATATTTATCTAAGACCACAATTAGACATGTCTAGAGGAGAAACAAATCAATATAAAGGCTTAAATTTCTATAGTAACGCGTTTAAGGACATCGAAATTTCTTCTCCTAACAAATTTAAGCCTGAACGATTTTAATTTCTCGATTACTTTATTTTTTTTAAAAAAAAAAAATTAGAAATGATTTACCTCTTTTTCAAGTGAGGAAGCAACTTGTGATGATACTGAATCAACTTGTAATTCCTTATTGGTTTGTGGATTCAATTCTTTTTCAGCATCCACTGCTGGAAAACTTTCAACTCCACTTGCCATATTTTGCTTTTATAATCCAAACAAAAAAAAAATTGTAAATATTTTAATATTTTACTCTCTTTTGTTGTTTTACTTCACTTTGTTTATGTAATTATAATATATGAATTATGAGATTTTGGTTGCAAAAGTAAGGATTAAAAAGAATAGGTTTACCTAACACATGGATGACATTCCTTGAAATGATGCTACCATATATAGAGGATCTCAACTACTTATTATTCTTTGCTACAAAATGTATATTATATTTTACTAGAAAATCAAGAAAATAAAATCTTGATTTATCATTAACTTTGAACATTCAACAAATGACATTTTTACCAATTTTTTTTTTAACCGTTCGAAAATAATCTCTCTACCAAGGAGAATTTAGATTGTGCACACACCATACTCTCTATACCAAACTGTAATAGGATTACACGATTGTGTATACATCCCCCTTTCACAGACTCCACTTATAGAATTACATTGACCATGTTGGTGCAAGTTATTACTACTAACAAGTTTTATAAATTAAAAACTTTTTATATCAATGATACATATATATTTTTTTGGCTTTTATTGCAACTTAAAAAACTTGTCTATTCACTTTTACATGCCACATTTGAACTTGATACATCTATTAATTTTTTTTATTTTTATTTTTATACATCTATTAATTGATGTTTAGTATTAGGTGTGAAAATAATTTAGTTAACGTTAAACATTAAAAAGAATTCTTGATATATTAAAAGTAATAAGTAAAAGTAAGTTGTTTTGTAATAGTGGACAAGTAAAAGTAAACCGCGGGAGTATTTCATGATGAAAAGATTGCTCGAACAACCTTCATTTTTTAAAAATAAGTGTTTTTGAAAGAAAAGAGAAAAAAAAAACTTACAGTATTTTAGAAGTTTGGCCGAACGTGCTATAATTAAGTAGAAATCTTTTGAAAAAACTAACAAATTTCCAAGATTACAAGATGGTATGTGAAGAAATCAAAGCCTTTAGATACATTAACAAGACAATAGTTACACAAGAAGAGGGACAAAACTATATAGTTGAGAGTACATACAATGTATACTATATATTATCTTGTCAAGAACTTCCCTTTTCTAGTTGATCATTTCCTTTTTTGCTCACAATGTTGATACTCATAAATAGCTACTCAAAGATTCAAAAATTTGATTGACATATTAGTCTTATACTTCAGTTCTTGGCCCCGAAACCACGAGGGCTAGGCCTAGCTGATCCCGAGTCTGCAAATTGCTTCCTTGGTTCTGACCTTCGCTTCCTTCTTGCAGTACCGGGAGGAGCCTGAGAAAGAAGGGAACAAGATGATCATTCGAATCCATCAGCTTAAGTTAGAGCTAATGAACGACAAGATAACTCATAACAGAAGTGTGAATCAAAGAATACATGACAAACATGCACTTTTCGGGTACAAGTCCAGTCAAAAAACAAAAAACAAATGCATAGTAGAATAGGTTTCTCCATCTCATACAATACAAATGTGTATTAGATCGAACAGATGTATTAGCATATCCTCGAACAAGTGGAATTTACAATCTTGAAGGCATATTGAAGAGAAAAAGAAACACTATGTGAAATTCTTTTTCCACGATAAGCATGGTGTTCGGGGCCAGTTTGTGCGCACCACGACTAATATGTAAGAAGAAATGATTACAGCATAGTAAGGAGGTAAGGAGCTCAAAATTGGAACTGACTACTATATCCACATATTCTAATTTGATAAAAAGTAATTCAGCCAAAAATTTAGACAAGATAAGCACCTGCTGTTCAGATTTTAGTGCCTCCTCTAGATTACTCAGTGCAGGAATCGAACCACCTTCCATAACGCCCATCAAATTCTTCATACGTACACGCATTTGAAAAAGTTGAGCAACAAGTTGACTCACCTACAAATTGCAATCAAGTTATGTAGGTGCATGCAAGGATTACCAAACGTTCTCCGACAAAGAATTTATGTTTTATGGCATATTAGCATCAGTACTCCACACAGATTTTTACCTGTTGCTCAGTTTTCCCAGACTCTTGAGCGATACGTTTCCTTCTAGCAGGAGATTCTGCTAACAATTCTGGTTGCTCCCTCTCCTCTGAGAAAAAAGATGAAAGACAATGAAATATGAGTTGAGCTACCAGCACTAGTACTCCTTCCTTTTAAATTTGATTCTGGTTTTCAACTAAAGATACGTAGATATCTAAGATACGTAGAAGTAGCAAAATGTCCTTTAATCTGTATCTTAAACATCACGTGGAAAGTTTTAACAGAGTTGCCAAAAAAGAAAGAGACATTCTTTTTAAAACGACTAAAAGGAAAGTAAGACAAATAAATTGAAACAGAGAAAGTATATATATTTAGGTTAATGAAGTAACATGCGTCCTTAGAAACCTTGAAGTAAGATAAATAACCTGGTGTCATGACATCTATCATTGACTCCATTATCTTTAAGCTCTTCTCTGCCTCTCGAATTTGTGCAGGAGTAACCTGTTTATGCATGAACAAGAAGGGATTCGGTCCCATTTCATCTCATAAATAAAAACAAAGGAATAGAGTGATACAAGGATTGATTTTTATTTTTTTTTTTTGAGAATTGATAACATAGTTTGAGTTTGATTGTTTGATCTGAAATTGGTCGTTACATTTGAAGCAAGTTAAAGTATGTATGTTAGCTATTAAAACATGAATTGCACCATACAATATTTACGGTATGGAAAGGAGAAATAGATTTAATAAGAATCAGGTATTTACCTTTCCCATGCCAGGCATCATTCCAATAACGCGGGACATGGTACCCATCCGAGCAACTGCCCGAGTTTGCTTCAGGAAGTCGTTGAAATCAAATTTTGCACTCATGATCTTCTTCTGCAAATCTTCAGCATCTTCTTGACGCATCTAAAATCATTTATGAGGAGTCAAATGAAACAACTTGAACCAAAGTTAAAAAAGAAAAAAATTAGGAGCATTAATACTTGTTCAGTTGTTTGCCACTTACAACTTCTTGGGCTTTCTCAACAAATGATAGAACATCTCCCATTCCTAAAATACGTCCAGCCATGCGATCAGGATAGAAAGGTTCAAGGTCCTCCATACGTTCACCCCTTCCTACGAGCTTAATTGGCTTTCCTGATACCTGTGGTAGTGAACATATAATTGTGATGCAAAATCTTAGTTCATTTAATGAAAAAACTGACTGTTAAAGAGCAATCAGTGAATTTTTATTGGTCTATAACGTATGATTCGCTTACAATCTCTACCCCACAAAAGGTAGGAGTAAGATCTGCTTACATCCTACCCTCCCCATTACACACCTGTGGGACTACACTGGGTTGTTGTTGTGTCGTAACTTGTGATCCATATTAGCAACATTTGACACAACCACTTAAACAGATATCATCAATTGCCTATTGGCTTCAAATCTATTCCATTCAGTTTAAACCTTGACAAAAGTAAATACTCAGAAGACATGTTGAACATAGAGGAAATCTGAAGTTTATGGTCCAACCACTCTTTACGTTTTAGTTTTTGTTTCGCCGCATGATCCCTCCAAGGAAGAAAAGCTTTTGGATATTTATAATCATCTACTTCCATCATTAACTCTCCTTCATCTTTACTGTTCTAAGTTCAAAAGTACAAATGTTGATTTTGCTAATCAAGAGAAGTTGAAGCAAAGTAAACTGCAAGGCTGAACTTAGAACAAGGAAAAAACGAATGTATGTGTCGTGTAGTAATAAGACCCCACCTCCTTGACACTTAAAGCTGCTCCACCCCTAGAATCTCCATCTAGCTTTGTCAAGATGGCACCAGTAATTCCAATTTCGAGATTGAATGTTGTGACCAAAGCTACAATTTCATCAATGTGAACGATAAGAGAGAAAAAACCCCGGAAATTTCTGTTTTCAACTTGAAATGATTGGTAAAGCGCAGAAATTATGTCCTTGTGTCAGTAAGAACTTAATGAAAGTGAACTACTATGATTTCTGTTTTGAGATGTTACAGACGTTTATTGCACTATCTAGTAGCAAATTCAAGAGTTTGGATTCATTTAACAACTCAGATATGGAATGCCTTTCTCAATTAACCTCAAAAAAACAATTTAGCATTTTTTTTCTGACTAAAAAAGTTTGAAGTAAATGACACTAATTCCTTAAACTCCATATCAACCAAACATGTTGCGTGAATAGAGGGAGTATAAAAATAGTTAAACAGCTTTAGATTATCAAAGATAACATCCATATTTATGTGATGAAGTCCCAAAAAATAACTTCTATTCGTACAAGACAAGCACAAGAAAGAAATTAATTGTCATATACAGCTGTGCTATAAGTCTCCAAGCTTCGATGAAAAGCAATATAACGTTCTCTTGAGAAAAATGCTCGGTGGCAACCTTACACAAACAACAGATATTTTTCTCTCTCTCTGAGAAGCAGACCTCAGATAACAGTATGGCCTGGATTGTTAAGGAAAGTTTTTCGTATCAGACGGTTAGTCTTTGGAGCAAGAAAATGCAAAAGTGTGGTAAGTCAAACGTATGCATGATAAGATACACTTCTTTGGCAATATGTGAATGTCCATGGTTAAGAAAAAAGAGATGTTCCTCAATGAGATCAACCACAGAGCATAAATATTAGTGAGACCTTGCTGTAGATCAAAGTATAAAGGAAGCCACACAGAACGAAAATATGTGAAAAGTGATATGACCATGCCAGTCAAAAGCCATTTTTCACTAGAAGAAAAATGTATGTGGCATGTAATAGATCATTTGCATGTTTTATGAGTGTAGAAGTACCTGCAGCTTCTTGGCCAGTCATTGCATCCACAACAAGTAAAACCTCTGTGGGGTTCAGTACCCGTTTCACGTCTTTTAATTCATCCATCATAGTTTTATCTATCTACAAGAACTAAGAGAAAGGTTTAAATACTAACTACTAGAAAAAGTTATAGTGGAATCCAAAAACTAAGATGATATGACCTGAAGTCTTCCAGCTGTATCCATTATGACTACATCTACATTCTTCTTTTTGGCCTCTTGTAATCCTTGTCGGGCTATTTCTGCAGGTTTTACATCTGTTCCTGCTGCATAAACAGGTACATCAACCTGTTCCCCCACTTATCAGTGAACATGAGAATGGATAAAGTTGTGTTTAGATATTCTGTGTACTCGTAAAGAAGATATATAGGTAAAGATTGTTAATGTGTAGAAGAACAGAAAGAAGCATCTAAAATAAAATGATATACATTCTTATTGTTGCTAATGTGACATGGCATACCTGTTTACCCAAAATAACAAGTTGGTCAATAGCAGCAGGTCTGTACACGTCTCCAGCAATCAGCATGCAACTCTTACCCTGCAGACCATGCCACCAGTGCCCATCAATGGTTTGACAATAGAATGAGAAAAAGGGAAAATGCTAATATTAGAAGGCACTTGGAGAAATGCAGGTTCTACGACCATATATGTAAATTGCAATAGAATGAGCAAGAGAGAGGGAGTGAGAGAAAGTAAAGGAAGGTCAGGAAAGGGAGAAGGTGAAGTTTGGAAGTGCACCTGCTTCTTTAGATATAAAGCTAACTTTGCACTAACAGTTGTCTTCCCAACACCTTGTAGACCGGCCAATAGTATTACGGTGGGTTTAGATTTAGCAAAAACCAGTTCAGAAACCTCTCCACCCATCAGTTTCACAAGCTCATCACGAACAGTCTACACCAACCAAATGAGACAAAGAAAATGTTCAGATCGAGCTGATAGCCAATTGTGCAAGCAATTAACAACAGAAGGGTGACCGGCTGTTATCAACGTACAAATGTGTATTGTTCAGAGTCATCAGTTCGAAAATACATACTTTAACTAGTTGCTGATCTGGTTTTACACCTCGAATCAAACCAGTGCCAACGGCTTCTTCACTAACAGACTGAACAAACCTTCTGACAACAGGGAGACTAACCTGCCGATTAAAGTCAAATAAGAGGCGAAATTTAATGTATAGAGATTAGTTGTTGAAATAGAGAGCAACATACATCAGCTTCTAGAAGAGCTCTCCTGATGTCTTTCATAGGTTCCACGATGTTTTCCTTGGTCAAAACCTCTGAGGCACAAGGAATTCAAAAACCAGCCACTTCATCATTATATATAACCACATATTTAGTAACAAGGGCAACGAGAACTTCAACCACTAAAATTTGAAAGATTTGAGGATATAGAAAATATGATTAGAAGTTTGGATTTGGACAAGGCAGACAACTCACATTTTTAACAATAAAATGCTTCCCAATTAGTTTATTCCTACAAATTTGTAGTATTCCGCAATAATGTATGAACTAAAAAGGAGAAGTATATCCCTGTTATATAGAAATCCAATGACCCATAGTTGTTAATATGTTCTACTCTTTGCATTTAAAATCTTATAGTAGCAAGGCCGTCTCCCTTCCCATACACTTCATTGGAGTTTAACAATCAATAATACATCTTCCCGGTTTCTTCTCTTGAAGTATAATTCATTATACCTCCTCAAATGGATCAATATTACCATCTACGACAACTCATCATCCACCCTGAAAATGAAATCAGTCATGTTGTTGAATCCTCTAAACACATGGGGTTTACGTCTAGACATTAAGCCTCGGGAGTCCAAACAGGTATGAACCTAGCTAAGTAGATATGAAGAGACGATCGTCCAAGTCCACGTAAATGACCACCGGTCCATTCCCAACCAACCAACATGCGACTCTAACACACTCTAACATATACTTACTCGAGATTAACAATTTAAGCTCCCATACTTCAAATTTTCACATAAAATTAGCTCATTTTTAAATTTAAAAAAGAGTATTTTTTTGCTTTTACCTTCTCCTTTGAGCTTGTTCCAAGCATTTTCAAGTCCACTAGTGAGCTGTCCAAACATCTCAGCTCTAATAACTCCACTCATTTCCCTTCTTATAGTAACCACATTCTTGGAATTGATCACCCTCCATGTATCCCTCTACATAAAAATTCAATCTTTAACCAAAAACTACAAAAAAAAAACAAGAAAACTAACCAAAATCCAAAAGGGTCTTACAGTAAATGAATTTCTTGAAGAAAATGAAAGAGAATGAGTAGAACCAATCCAAGAAGAAGAAGAAGAATTACAAGTGGGGTTAAGTTTAGAAGTTGAAAGGGTGGCTTTAGAAAGTGGAAAGAAATGGTGAGAAGCCATAGTTGAAGAGAATGAAGCAGTGGCTTCCATGGTGGATTAAAGAACAAACAATCAAAAGAAGAAGCAAAAATTGAAGCTTTTTTCTTCTTCTTTTATGCTTTATCCATTAGAAAAAACAAAAATGTAATCTATGGTCTATCTACTAAGGGATTTTTTTACAGTATTCTGTGCATCGCAGGGCTATCGTAATATCCTACTCCATCAACTTATTTTATATTTTTAATAAGTTTCTTATTTACTTCGCTTTATCTAACGAGTGATAGAGTCGTA
Organism: Solanum lycopersicoides; assembly: GCA_022817965.1. Lineage (NCBI taxonomy): Eukaryota > Viridiplantae > Streptophyta > Magnoliopsida > Solanales > Solanaceae > Solanum > Solanum lycopersicoides. Next base: position 3,898,624 of record CM040626.1, read on the forward strand.
ATATTTTTATTAAGTGATGTTAAAATATAACGTAAAAAAATAGATACATACTCTCAAAGATCAACCATACAATCTCAAACAATGTTTGCAATTTGTAATCACTATATTTGAACATTCTTATGTCTTGTTGTGTCAACACTTAAATATATATATTCGTTAAATTAAATTTTAATTTATTTATATAGTGTAATTTTTGGACGAAGACACATTTGCCCTAGGATAGCTCCGCTCCTGCTAATGAGTGGGTTCAAATTGCGAGGAAGGATTTTTAATTGAAATTGACGTAAGTAAACAATAAGATATTATAAGTGATGAATAATTAACGATCGTATCAGTGTATAATTTTTTTATTAGAAATCATTAGAGTACTTGTCACGACTCAAATTTATGTTTGTCTTGTGAGCTTATAAATGCTCTCGTAGAAATTAGAACTCGCTCTCTTTCTTGATATCTAAAGGAGAGCAGAGCTTCAACACCAACTATCCTTCTATTTTATCAGGAGAAACGAGCTCATGAACACGTCTCGCCTCAACGGGCCATCGTGTATGCATGCATGTTTTAGACTGGATAATAACATAGCTTGAGAAAATATGAGATCCGTTAAGCTAAAACAGATAATACTTGTCATGAGTTTGACTTGTTCCGTTTATATAAAAATGCATTAAAGCAATCATTCACCTCTTTTTTTGTCTAAAATAAATGACCAAACATCTCCACCTTCACAAAAACACCAAATTCTTGTCACTTTTCCATACTAACAAATCCACCATTTTCACCAAAGCTTCAAGCTTTACTACTATTACTGCTACTCCATGGAATACCCATTTGAGAAATCTCTCAAACCATGGTCAGTACAAAGAAGCACTCATTCTTTACCGTCAAATGCTTCAATCTGGAGCTACCCCAAATGCCTTCACTTTCCCTTTTGCTCTCAAATCTTCAGCTTCACTTTCCCTTCCCATAACCGGAAAACAACTTCATTGTCATGTAATCAAGTTGGGTTGTGAATTTGAGCCTTTTGTTCAAACTGCATTGATATCTATGTATTGTAGATGTAAGTTGACTGAGTTTGCTCAGGAAGTGTTTGATGAAATGCCTCAAAGAAATCTTACTGTTTGTTACAATGCTTTGATTTCTGGGTATGTTCAGAATGGTAATTTCTTGAATGGGTTTTGGTTGTTTAGTGAAATGAGGTTGAGGGGAGTGTCGTTTAATGCGGTTACTGTTTTGGGATTGGTTCCAGGTTGTACTGCTTCGCGGTATCTGTGGTTGGGGATGTCGTTGCATTGTTTGAATGTTAAGTATGGATTGGTGAATGATTTGGCTGTTGCAAATTGCTTGTTGACAATGTATGCACGTTGTGCGTGTATGGAGTTAGCGAGGAAGTTGTTTGATCATATACCAGAAAAGGGGTTGATCACTTGGAATGCGATGATATCTGGATACGCACAAAATGGGTTGGCTGGTGAAGTGTTGGAGCTTTATCATGAGATGGAATTGTTGCAGGTGAATCCTGATGCAGTGACATTTGTTGGAGTTTTGTCAGCTTGTGCTAATCTTGGTGCTCAAAAGATTGGTTTCGAGGTGGAAGAGAAAATAAGGTCTAGTTGTATGAGGTGGAATGTATTCTTGAAGAATGCTCTAATAAATATGTATGCTAGATGTGGTAATTTGGCGAAAGCACGGATTGTATTTGATGAGATGCCAGAGAAAAGCTTGGTCTCCTGGACAGCCATAATAGGTGGTTATGGAATACATGGGCTTGGAAACATTGCTGTGGAGCTTTTTGATAAGATGATCGAAATTGGTATTCAACCTGATGGAACGGTGTTTGTTAGTGTTCTGTCTGCATGTAGTCATGCAGGGTTGACTGAAAAGGGGTTAAATTATCTTGATCTGATGAAGAGGGAGTATGGGTTGAAGCCATGCTCAGAGCACTACTCTTGTGTTGTGGATCTATTAGGTCGTGCTGGTCGACTTGAGGAAGCTCGGAAACTTATTGAATTGATGGAAGATGAGCCTGATGGTGCTGTATGGGGTGCCCTTTTGGGTGCTTGCAAGATCCACAAAAATGTTGAACTTGCAGAATTAGCTTTTAACAAGGTTGTTGAGCTTGAGCCAACAAACGTAGGCTATTACGTGCTACTTTCAAATATCTACACAGAGGCAAATAATTCAGAAGGTATATTAAGAGTTAGATTGATGATGAGAGAACGAAAGCTCAAAAAGGATCCAGGTTATAGCTATTTTGAGTGTAAAGGGAAAACTTACCTCTTCGTGGCTGGCGATAGAAGTCATCCTCAAACAAAAGAGATATACAAATTGTTGAACAGATTGGAGGATACTGAAAGTGAGTATGCAGGAGCAAACAAAAATGGTCAAGAGGTAACAAATCAAGAACCTTCTAATATTATTGGCGTTCATAGTGAACGTTTGGCCATTGCATTTGCTCTCTTGAATACTGAAATAGGAACTGACATTCTTGTTATAAAGAACTTAAGAATATGCAATGACTGTCACTCATTTGTAAAGCGAGTCAGCAAAATTGTAGACCGGTTATTCGTGGTCAGAGATGCCACTCGTTTCCACCATTTTAGAAATGGTACATGTTCTTGCAATGATTATTGGTGACTGGTGAGACTGGACAAATGATAACAAGAACTTAGCAGTGAAGCTCATTATAAAGATGGAACACAGTCATGTATGCTCTCTGAATCTTGAAGCCTGTAGCAACATTGTGCAACTCTGTTTTCATCAAGTCCTTGGGACCTAACTGAACACAACCTACACCCCATGCAATGGATCATATCGATGGTTGAACCTCTTCCGAGCTGACCTATGTAGTCCATATAAGAAGGAGCATGCATTCACCAGAAGTTGAGAAGTTGAGTGACCATGAGATATGAATTGTCAAATGTCTTTCAAAAGTTTGCATCACAAGAAAATAAGGTCAAACAAGGGAGCACTTTTTGACAACAGATGTATTTGAATGTTTGATGGAGGCTTCTCCTTCCTTGAGCACAAATTTTAGGGGCAAGCATGTTGAGACCTTTCAAGGAGGAGCAGAAATTTGGTTAACTTCTAGATCAACCATTTTGATGTACTGGAGCTGAATTCGAAAAGAAACAGTTACATGTTAGGCTAAAATAAACATTAAGAACTAAACCATCATTCTACAAAATGTTTATTGACTATGATAATATGTTCTCTTCTCTTTTTTGCAATACCAGTGCCTCAA
>CM040626.1:3902861-3925749 GCA_022817965.1 Solanum lycopersicoides
CTGAGGCACAAGGAATTCAAAAACCAGCCACTTCATCATTATATATAACCACATATTTAGTAACAAGGGCAACGAGAACTTCAACCACTAAAATTTGAAAGATTTGAGGATATAGAAAATATGATTAGAAGTTTGGATTTGGACAAGGCAGACAACTCACATTTTTAACAATAAAATGCTTCCCAATTAGTTTATTCCTACAAATTTGTAGTATTCCGCAATAATGTATGAACTAAAAAGGAGAAGTATATCCCTGTTATATAGAAATCCAATGACCCATAGTTGTTAATATGTTCTACTCTTTGCATTTAAAATCTTATAGTAGCAAGGCCGTCTCCCTTCCCATACACTTCATTGGAGTTTAACAATCAATAATACATCTTCCCGGTTTCTTCTCTTGAAGTATAATTCATTATACCTCCTCAAATGGATCAATATTACCATCTACGACAACTCATCATCCACCCTGAAAATGAAATCAGTCATGTTGTTGATCCTCTAAACACATGGGGTTTACGTCTAGACATTAAGCCTCGGGAGTCCAAACAGGTATGAACCTAGCTAAGTAGATATGAGAGACGATCGTCCAAGTCCACGTAAATGACCACCGGTCCATTCCCAACCAACCAACATGCAACTCTAACACACTCTAACATATACTACTCGAGATTAACAATTTAAGCTCCCATACTTCAAATTTTCACATAAAATTAGCTCATTTTTAAATTTAAAAAAGAGTATTTTTTTGCTTTTACCTTCTCCTTTGAGCTTGTTCCAAGCATTTTCAAGTCCACTGGTGAGCTGTCCAAACATCTCAGCTCTAATAACTCCACTCATTTCCCTTCTTATAGTAACCACATTCTTGGAATTGATCACCCTCCATGTATCCCTCTACATAAAAATTCAATCTTTAACCAAAAACTACAAAAAAAAACAAGAAAACTAACCAAAATCCAAAAGGGTCTTACAGTAAATGAATTTCTTGAAGAAAATGAAAGAGAATGAGTAGAACCAATCCAAGAAGAAGAAGAAGAATTACAAGTGGGGTTAAGTTTAGAAGTTGAAAGGGTGGCTTTAGAAAGTGGAAAGAAATGGTGAGAAGCCATAGTTGAAGAGAATGAAGCAGTGGCTTCCATGGTGGATTAAAGAACAAACAATCAAAAGAAGAAGCAAAAATTGAAGCTTTTTCTTCTTCTTTATGCTTTATCCATTAGAAAAACAAAAATGTAATCTATGGTCTATCTACTAAGGGATTTTTTTACAGTATTCTGTGCATTGCATGCCTATCGTAATATCCTACTCCATCAACTTATTTTATATTTTTAATAAGTTTCTTATTTACTTCGCTTTATCTAACGATCAGTGATAGAGTCGTAATATTTTTATTAAGTGATGTCAAAATATAACGTAAAAAAATAGATACATATTCTCAAAGATCAACCATACAATCTCAAACAATATTTGCAATTTGTAATCACTATATTTGAACATTCTTATGTCTTGTTGTGTCAACACTTAAATACATATATTCGTTAAATCAAATTTTAATTTATATATGCAGTATAATTTTCGGACGAAGATACTTTTGCCCTAGGATAGCTCCGTCCCTGCTAATGAGTGGGTTCAAATTGCGAGGAAGGATTTTTAATTGGAATTGATGTAAGTAAACAATAAGATATTATAAGTGATAGAATAATTGACGATCGTATCAGTGTATAATTTTTTTATTAGAACTCATTAGAGTATTTGTCATTTCTCAAGTTCATGTTTGTCTTGTGAGCTTATAAATGCTCTCGTAGAAATTAGAACTCGCTCTCTTTCTTGATATCCAAACGAGAGCAGAGCTTCAACACCGACTATCCTTCTATTTTATCAGGAGAAACGAGCTCATGAAAACGTCTCGCCTCAACGGGCCATCGTGTATGCATGCATTTTTAGACTGGATAATAACATAGCTTGAGAAAATATGAGATCATTAAGCTAAAACAGATAATACATGTCATGAGCTTGACTTGTTCCGTTTATATAAAAATGCATTAAAGCAATGATTCACCCCTTTTTTGTCTAAAATAAATGACCAATCATCTCCACCTTCACAAAAACACCAAATTCTTGTCACTTTTCCATACTAACAAATCCACCATTTTCACCAAAGCTTCAAGCTTTACTACTACTACTGCTACTCCATGGAATACCCATTTGAGAAATCTCTCAAACCATGGTCAGTACAAAGAAGCACTCATTCTTTACCGTCAAATGCTTCAATCTGGAGCTACCCCAAATGCCTTCACTTTCCCTTTTGCTCTCAAATCTTCAGCTTCACTTTCCCTTCCCATAACCGGAAAACAACTTCATTGTCATGTAATCAAGTTGGGTTGTGAATTTGAGCCTTTTGTTCAAACTGCATTGATATCTATGTATTGTAGATGTAAGTTGACTGAGTTTGCACAGGAAGTGTTTGATGAAATGCCTCAAAGAAATCTTACTGTTTGTTACAATGCTTTGATTTCTGGGTATGTTCAGAATGGTAATTTCTTGAATGGGTTTTGGTTGTTTAGTGAAATGAGGTTGAGGGGAGTGTCGTTTAATGCGGTTACTGTTTTGGGATTGGTTCCAGGTTGTACTGCTTCGCGGTATCTGTGGTTGGGGATGTCGTTGCATTGTTTGAATGTTAAGTATGGATTGGTGAATGATTTGGCTGTTGCAAATTGCTTGTTGACAATGTATGTGCGTTGTGCGTGTATGGAGTTAGCGAGGAGTTTTTTTTATCATATACCAGAAAAGGGGTTGATCACTTGGAATGCGATGATATCTGGATACGCGCAAAATGGGTTGGCTGGTGAAGTGTTGGAGCTTTATCATGAGATGGAATTGTTGCAGGTGAATCCTGATGCAGTGACATTTGTTGGAGTTTTGTCAGCTTGTGCTAATCTTGGTGCTCAAAAGATTGGTTTTGAGGTGGAAGAGAAAATAAGGTCTAGTTGTATGAGGTGGAATGTATTCTTGAAGAATGCTCTAATAAATATGTATGCTAGATGTGGTAATTTGGCGAAAGCACGGATTGTATTTGATGAGATGCCAGAGAAAAGCTTGGTCTCCTGGACAGCCATAATAGGTGGTTATGGAATACATGGGCTTGGAAACATTGCTGTGGATCTTTTTGATAAGATGATCGAAAGTGGCATTCAACCTGATGGAACGGTGTTTGTTAGTGTTCTGTCTGCATGTAGTCATGCAGGGTTGACTGAAAAGGGGTTAAATTATCTTGATCTAATGAAGAGGGAGTATGGGTTGAAGCCATGCTCAGAGCACTACTCTTGTGTTGTGGATCTATTAGGTCGTGCTGGTCGACTTGAGGAAGCTCGGAAACTTATTGAATTGATGGAAGATGAGCCTGATGGTGCTGTATGGGGTGCCCTTTTGGGTGGTTGCAAGATCCACAAAAATGTTGAACTTGCAGAATTAGCTTTTAACAAGGTTGTTGAGCTTGAACCAACAAACGTAGGCTATTACGTGCTACTTTCAAATATCTACACAGAGGCAAATAATTCAGAAGGTATATTAAGAGTTAGATTGATGATGAGAGACCGAAAGCTCAAAAAGGATCCAGGTTATAGCTATTTTGAATGTAAAGGGAAAACTTACCTCTTCGTGGCTGGCGATAGAAGTCATCCTCAAACAAAAGAGATCTACAAATTGTTGAACAGATTGGAGGATACTGAAAGTGAGTATGCAGGAGCAAACAAAAATAGTCAAGAGGTAACAAATCAAGAACCTTCTTATATTATTGGTGTGCATAGTGAACGTTTGGCAATTGCATTTGCTCTCCTGAACACTGAAATAGGAACTGACATTCTTGTTATAAAGAACTTGAGAATATGCAATGACTGTCACTCATTTGTAAAGCGAGTCAGCAAAATTGTAGACCGGTTATTCGTGGTCAGAGATGCCACTCGTTTCCACCATTTTAGAAATGGTACATGTTCTTGCAATGATTATTGGTGACTGGTGAGACTGGACAAATGATAACAAGAACTTAGCAGTGAAGCTCATTATAAAGATGTAACACAGTCATGTATGCTCTCTGAATCTTGAAGCCTGTAGCAACATTGTGCAACTCTGTTTTCATCAAGTCCTTGGGACCTAACTGAACACAACCTACACCCCATGCAATGGATCATATCGATGGTTGAACCTCTTCCGAGCTGACCTATGTAGTCCATATAAGAAGGAGCATGCATTCACCAGAAGTTGAGAAGTTGAGTGACCATGAGATATGAATTGTCAAATGTCTTTCAAAAGTTTGCATCACAAGAAAATAAGGTCAAACAAGGGAGCACTTTTTGACAACAGATGTATTTGAATGTTTGATGGAGGCTTCTCCTTCCTTGAGCACAAATTTTAGGGGCAAGCATGTTGAGACCTTTCAAGGAGGAGCAGAAATTTGGTTAACTTCTAGATCAACCATTTTGATGTACTGGAGCTGAATTCGAAAAGAAACAGTTACATGTTAGGCTAAAATAAACATTAAGAACTAAACCATCATTCTACAAAATGTTTATTGACTATGATAATATGTTCTCTTCTCTTTTTTGCAATACCAGTGCCTCAACTTTCAGTTCTATCCTTATATGTGTGTAAGCACCAACTCTTAAATGTTGTCGAGCAGCATTCATTCTACTGAATGACACTCCACACTAACACAAATGATTCTTCATCGTCTCACGGAAATTTTTTTTTGAAGAAAAAGAAGTATTATGTGACAGAAGCAATGTTTACAATCATGAAGAAAACTAGCCATCTTACAGACAAGAATGCAAAATAATAGAATTCATTCACTTCTACAATCTGTTTTCCCAGCACAAAATTGATGGATCCAATAAAATTTGCTACTCTGAATCCAAGGATTGTAATGTATAATGATACATTGTCAGATTAAGTATCATCGCGGATGTAATAATCATTATCTCAAGCTACAAACTTTAAGAACTGTGTCTGTTCCAGAGACACAATTATCTTCGACAAATGGAATTGTCTTCCAAACTGTTAATTTCATAGGATTATTATTGCAATCACCTGTGGTAATCACAAAACATGTTTAGAATTCTTCTTTATCGACATTCTCAACTTCATGGGGAGAAAAGAACTTTTCTTACCTTTTGTTTTGACATCCTTTTCGGTGCAAATGGCAACATAATGAGAACTAGCAAACTCCAAGAGCATAAATTGCCAATTACTTGAAAGGTTCTCTGTGTTGTCAAGAGAATCCATTACTATCTCGCTTGCCTGAAAGAAAAGTATGTGTATCAACAAAAATATCCAGTGTAACGTTGAAATAAAAATATGATATCTTCTATACGTTAGCTAGTTATTGCTCGAGAAAAAAAGTACAGAGGCAATGCTCTATTTGGACCAGGCTTAAGAGTGCATTTATTTCTCAAATGGTTTAACCTGACTACTTTTTTCCCCATAAAAACATGGCTAAACCCATAGAAAGATGCACCTAAGACGAATAAAACATAGACCCCTCTGAAGTAGACGTCAAAGTTGAATAAAAAGTAACTGTTGTGGCATACCTCAGCACTTGAATTCTGAGACGGATGAAAGTGTTCTCCAATAGAGCTCCCAAGACGAATGGTAAACGTCTTGAAAGGTGCACCTGAGAAACCCTTCCCAAGTGCTTTAACATACGCCTCCTGCGAACGATATATTTCTTCAGAGAACTTACATAATAGATAATACAAGGAAATAATGTTCCTCCTTCACATTTACATAGCATACAAGCAGTGAAATGACCGTCTTTATTGATAAAGCAGTGAAGACAACATGTTCCAGGAAAGTGGATCAGATATGACGCATAAAGCCAAGTTATGGATCAGTTATAACTCTCCAGTTAAAGCAAAACATCCGTCCATTCCCCAACCAACATGGGTCTCTAACCCACTAACCCCCCCCCCCTTCTTCACGCCCAGGCCCAACTGGAGCATGGACCGGGAGCCCAAATAGGGATGTAGCTAGCTCTATAAAGATATGACACATGGACCTAACTCAACCCCAATAACTAGCTCATGAGAGGAGGATTTCTTCAAACTCCCAAACAATGTGGGACTCTAACCCACTCCAACATTTATAATGCCTCATTTATGTAATGTACGTACATACAGATGAATGAGTTTGACCTTGAGTTCTCGTGACTGGCAGTGCTTGCTTTGGCCTTGCAATGTTGGATTGGCAACAATGCATAGCATCTATTACTGGGCATTGGGGTTGATGTTTGGTGTGCATTGACGGATTACTTAATTAAATGCATTTCAAGTCTTAAATCATGAGTTATACAATCTTAATTTCTTATGCTATCTTATTGCAAATGACTAATAATTAAGTATCATGATTCAACCGTAAACATGTAGCTATCATCACAAACTTGAAACGATTATCAAGGACCTAAAGGTAAATTTACCTTCAGCGTCCATAACTTTATAAACTCCTGCTGCTGGATATAGGGATCTCCAATAGCAGTTAACACTTCAAGCTCATGTTTGGAGAAGTATCTTCTAGCTAAAGTCAATATGTTGTGCTTCGTTGTTCTTTTTTTTTCCTCCACGTCCACACCGATCTACAAAAAGAAGAAGTGATTTACCAGTTACCTGAATATACACACAAACTGACTTGAGGACAAGAATGTTTACAGGAGAATTTATTGTCACACCACAGGCTATCAGAGACGACGTATGTGTGATGTTGAAATGCAATGCGGGAGGCTCCCAATTGTAACTGTCTGGCCAATCTACCTATTGACATACTCATATAAAGTTAATTGTACCCAACTATAACAAACCAGAACGAAAACATGAACAAACCAATGAAAATACATTGAATGACGAACCTCTGGTTTCCCGTGAACGTTATTCCTAAACTTGATGGATTTGGGTGTCAGTGAAGAATTTATCTGATCTAGCAAAAACCAATGCCTTCATGAGCCATCAGACATTTAAAATCTCTTACTCTATAATGATAACTAATGATAGAGCAAATTACTATACGGAACTAAAAAATTCACTCGAACGTTGATAACTTATAACCTAATAGATTTCAGAATCTGACACTGAAATGAAACAATTGGAAAGACATCATTTACTTTACAATTTCTTTGAATTCAAAATTAGCAGCTAACAAACACATTTGCATTTATACGTCAATACTCCGTAATCACAAAAAATAAATTGTAGCCATGAGAAAAGCTGAATACTTACAATTGTGGAAGACAGGCTGCATCTCTAACCCAACTAAATGATACATCCTTTAACCAGATTTTAATGGCAACAAGATGAACTAAAATGCAAAACGTTGTTAGCTCTCCCATCATCTATATTTTGATCCGAATACTTCATAATGGCCGCATTATTTGCCGGATGTTTACACGAACCCAATGAATACATGACATATGTCTTAACACATACCGCACTTGTCGGATTACACTGGTATGCTGTTGTTGTACACATATACTCTTATCACTAAACCATAGCTAATTAGTAAATATTTTCATCTTAATTTATGGCGTAACCCTGATGAATTAGCATGATTCGGGTAAACACCAAGTGCCGATAAGTTTTTACATTATTTGCCTACATCGCTAATAAAGAGACAACTACAGCTACAACAGACCTATTGTAAACCCCCAAGTGAGGTCTGATGAGGGTGATAGACCCTCGGCTCAAGGAAAAAGAAATGCTGAAGTAACTATCACTAATAAAGAGAACATAACTAAAACAACTGCAGACAGTAAGTACAAAGAGTAATGCACATAACCTTCTAAGTAGTAATACTAATTAGTTTTCTCTTCTTGCCAATAATCAATTCTTCTTAAACAACCACATGCCAAAGCAAAACCAATTCAACACTAAAAACTCAACTAAAATATCTTACATCTAGCAATGGTAGCTCTGACGAGTGCACGAGCAAGCAGAGCACTTTTCCTCAGCTCATCTCTTCGAAAACTCAAAACTTTTTCAATCTCACATGGGGATAGAATCTCCATATATTTGTTCATAAGGGATTCACCCTTTACCTCATTGGGTATCACATACCAAAGATGTATCTCCCTAAGAATAATGCATTTAACAAAACAATTAGTAAAATAGAGAGTTAATGGTCAAAAACACGCCTGAAATATCACAATTTTTCGAGTTTCAAACCTTAACTATATAGGTGTGGGAGTTTCCTACCTAAACTATCATCAAATATTTATCGACACACCTCGACTATATGTTGTTCCTTTTCCTACCTGAAAAACATAACCATCATAGGAAACAGAAACAACTGATAATTAGGAGTGTTTCCATAAATATTTGGTGATGATATGATAGTTTAGGTATAAAACTCAAAAATTCGTATACTTTAGGCATGTCTTTAACCCTTCACTCAAAAAAAAAAAAAAAAAAATCCATTCTTTGCATAACAATTAAACAATTCTACAGCAAAAAACTTAACATAGAGAAAATTAAAGAATTGAACCTTACTTTGGAGATGGGAGTGAAATAGGACTTAAAGGGGGCAAAGAACTGAACAATTTCCCATCAATACAACAATGGATCCTCATTCTTGAAAACCCACAAAGCATTTAAATTTTCTGCAAAACAAAAAAAAATGAGAAAAAAATTGAGTCTTTATGAATAAAAATCTACAAATATACTGATTTAGTAATTTAAAAGAGATAAAAAATGAAAACCCATATGCATACAAAGTCAAATTAATCAAAAAGTTTGAAGAATTTGAAGGATTTTGGAATCCACTCTTACAGTTATAGTGATGATATAGAAGAAAAACCGGTTTTCTTCAAGAATATGAACCGGGTTTTATTTTGGGAATGAATTGTATTGATTGAAAATGTATTTTTTTTAAATGGAATTAGTAAGGTTAGGTTAGCTTGGGTGCACCTCGACAATATCTATTACGTCAAATACATATAATAGATAACTTTATTTATCGGGAAGGCTTGAAAATATCACCAAGTTTTTGCTTGGTTGAGATTCGAACCAGATACGATTTTCTAAAAAAAATCAAAGAGTTAATGTAAAGAACACTTAAATTATCATTATTTCACGAGTTTTATGTTTCAACTATCATTACTCTTTCTCTACCTAAACTATCAGTCACTTAGTATTTGAAACACACCTCGATGCTAAATTGATCCTAATATTGATAATAGTTACGTGCAGGACAACTCAATATCGAGATATATTTTTATATAAAGAGAATGATAATTAAGATATGATATAGCACACGCGAAAAGGCGAATAGGTGATAGTTTATGTATGGTTTTCTACCTATATTATATTTGCTTGGATATTTTTAGAAGAATTAAATTTCGAAAAATAATGCTACTTTCTCAACAACCACAAAAAATAATAATCAAGCAACCAAATTTGGATAATTTTATATACTATATTAGGATTAAACTCAGTCAATTGAAAAAACTTAGGGAAAATGCACAAGTACCCCCCTCAATCTATGCTCGAAATTTCAGATACACACTTATACTATACTAAAGTCCTATTACCCCCTAAACTTATTTTATAAGTAATTTTCTACCTCTTTTCGATCTACGTGGCACTAGCTTGAAAAAAAAGTCAACTAGCGTTTGGGCCCACAAGATAGTGTCACGTAGGCCGAAAAGGGGTAGAAAATTATTAATAAAATAAGTTCAAGGGGGTAATAGGACCTTAGTATAGTATAAGTGTGTTTTTGAGATTTCGGGCATAGATTGAGGGAGTACTTGTGCATTATTCCAAAAAACTAATTTGAAATGCAAATTACTTTTTCTTTATGATTTTTCATTTGGTGTTCAATATTCGCTTAAAAGTCATATAGTCCATATTTATACTGAATAACATGCTCTTCATAAAAAAACGACTTCATTTCTTAGATTCAAATCCAAAAGCAACTTCAGTTCTTGAATTCAAACCCAAAAGCGACTTCAGTTCTTAGATTCAAACCCAAAAGGGACTTCATTTCTTGAATTCAAACCCAAAGCGCGACTTCAGTTCTTGAATTCAAACCCAAAAGCGACTTCAGATCTTAGATCCAAACCCAAAAGGGACTTCATTTGTTGAATTCAAACCCAAAAGCGACTTTAGTTCTTAACCCGACGTTGGTTAAGGATGAAGGAGTGCATGTAGAAAGCACTAGTGATCACTTGATTATGTCAAAATGAAGAAAATCATATTGAAATTGGAAACCACAACAATATTCATTCTACAAAAAAAAGAACACATAAATTACATTCATCCTGCTAGTTTCCACAGCCAAACATGCCTAAAAGGAAAGGTGACAGAATTCCTGTTTGAACTACTAAGAAAGTAACCAATATCCAAGCACAAACATAACTGGATAATAATACATTTGTCTTCTTTTTTTTTCCAAACATAAATCACAACCATTTAACTTCTTGATGAGGTAGCAACAATGGCCCGTTGAGGCGAGACATGTTCATCGCCAAGCTTCCACCCTTTCTGTTGTCGAATTCAACCTATCGATGATTCTGACTCCTTTGCCCTTCTCTAAACTCCCAGATATGTGACTTATTGGCCATTCAATCATTTTCATTGATCCTTTCAGACTAGAACTACTCGAATGCACGCTTTTAGTCCTTCGGATTTTTGGTTGACTTCTTCCACTTGTTGAATTGATGTTACCAGATCCAAGCTCATCATCCTTTGTACTGTCTGGTAGGTTTGAGATTTCACTGAGACAATCAACGAATGCGTCTTTCTCTACAGTACATGGTAATCCATGGGATTTATTGTCAACTATTATCTCTCTGAGGGTAGAATTAGCAGCGCCACTTGAGGGTCGTCCTTTGGATATAAGGATATCCTCCTCGATCTCGTTAGACTTCTGAACTATTGGCTGTGAAGCACTATGATGTCCATTTTCATCAAATGGCTCCAATTCTGGTGCAGGACCAGCTTCTACGACAGTTTCTTCTCGGTCTTTCAAAGTTCGGAGAATTAGAGTTTTGAGAAAGTTCATAACTTGAACTGCATACATCAAAGCAGTCAATGGATCTGCCATCTGCAGGCAAAAGAAGTTGCACCATTTGTTAATCACGAAAACACTCGCTGCATTCTAATGATTGAACTATTGTATTAGTTTCATTGACACATTTAGGTTGCTGTCTATGAAATGGAAATTGCACTCTTAATATAGGAAATATCACAACCACGACGACTTTCCTAACAAGTTTTAAACCCCAAACGCACACCCAAAACTAAGAAAACGGAAAGAGACGTTATAGGAACAACGATATGATTCCTTCATGTTTCTTTTAAATTGCATGGAAGTTTTGACTTACTTGTGTCATATTTGGAGCAAACACCATAGCAATATTACGTGCATTCATTTTGTTAAAACTTTCCAGTTGAGCAACATCAGCCATCAAGTTTATAGCCCAATCTAATAGAGCAGCTTCAGTTGGAGGAAGAAGTCTCACGAGCCGCACACACTCTTCTTCCGATTGAGCACGCATAATTTCCTCTGGTGAGAGAGAGTCCAAAACTCCTGTTGGCAACTCTCTGAACCAAGCCTACAAAAGTACCATCACTTTACGTCAATTACCACAAACAGACAAAATGAAAAATCAAAACAATCATGAAATGCATAGGGATAACAAAAGTCGATGTCTCGGAACTAATAAAACCACCTCCTACCCCTGCCCAAACAGGAAGAGGAGAGAGAACTCTTTGAACTTGATCAGAACATAACAATGTACTTTCTTCATCAATGAAGAAGATAAGAAACTTTAATATCAAGTTCAAATGCAATTTAGATAAAGTATACTTCCTCCAAAATGAGACAATTCGTCAGCTGATATGAAAAGATATTGATCACTTGTAATCCAGGTAAACAATTTCCTCTCAAAAATTACCTAAAAACGTCAAATGAAATCTAGGACGCCCTGACTCTTCAAAAATATCGTCAAGTGTGTGTCAGATCCCCCAAAATTAGTGCATTTTTGGAGGATCTGACACCAGACCGACAGCATTTTTGGAGAGGCTGAGCAACATAGAATGAAACATATTCTGAGAGCAAGGTGCGGAATATTACCTTTATAAGACCTGCTAGGCAATGGACGTCAATGTTATCTGGAATAATTCCCCTATTTAGCTGCTCCCTGACAAATTCTTCTTGGCCATTTTCGGCATTGATCCTGAAGATCCCTTCAGCCTGCAAGTGAATAACTAATTTTCATCATTGAAAAGTTTTACTTACGAAACTTCTAGAGATAACACATATCAGTGATAGATGCCTGTCAAACATTTAATTGATCTACATGAGGGAGATTAAAGAGTTGGTGAATCCGCACCTGCAAGCCACCTTGAACGTATAAGCGCCCTTGCATCATCAGAAGGATTGTGGGGACACTATTTCCGCGAGAGTCAAATGAAAGCTGCATGCAATCTGTCGAAACTCCAAAGACTCTTGTACTGCAATAAAACAACACCAATATCAATTAGAACAGCGTGATACTTTTTTACTAGGCAACGATCTGAACAAGTTGTTCTACACCATATAAAAGCTCGTGAAAAGGATAGGATCAGAAGTTACACAAAAGTAATATGCCATCACAAAACATGTATGATATATGATATAGCTTTTCAGTACTAGGTCGGTATCAACTTTAACATTTATGAAACAAAAGTATTGGAATGAAACAGGCGCATATGAAGTTGAAAGATATAGAGGATTCATATCGCCTTACCCCAATAGTTTGGGACTGTAACATAGTTATTATTGTAACAATTATGAAGCAACAACTTGTTTGCCGAACAAAGAGAACCAACTTTTTCTTTTCTTTTCTTCAGTTTTCATTTTCTTTTACTATGTTGAAGGATGACATATTCCCACAGTGCTCGAGGACATATGAAACAAAATTAAAAGGCCTATACTTCATTTTCTTCAAATTTTGCTCATCCATCCCGGGATTTCCTAAGCAACTACCATTTCAAAATGTTCAAAGAACTTTCTTAATTAGAAGAGTAATTATACTAAGCTTTCACTACATTTCTCTGCACCCTTTTCTTAACCATTTTCATACACAACATATATATTGCCAACACGTGATAAAATTTCTACATTACTGAATAAGCAATATGCTTTTAAATTCCCCAACCAAATAAAAATAGTCAATTTTTGGTAAGTGTAGTCATCATGAAGAAAGGAAAATCTGAACTTGAAGCAAAAGAACATGTTACTTTCGATCTAATTATAGTCTAGTAAGGAAGACAAGGACACACCAATTACTCATCAATTCACAGATATATTAATCAACTATTCATGCATTCCACTGCATAAATTATTAGCTTTCTCCGAATAATTTAAACCACAATTATATGTTCTTCTCCTTATTCCATAAGCATTTGCTGGACAAGGCTGTCAAAAGCCTAAACAACTAACAAGATAACTAAAAGAAGCCAACAGCCCTTTTTCAGCTCACCATAAAGAGAAAAGAACAAAAAGATAAAACTTGAATAATAATAACAATAATAATGAATTATGGAATTTCACAAAATCATGTCCTACTACTCCGTCCGACCCAAAATATATAGTTGTTATATTTTGCTTCTCGAGATTCAAACTACATGAACTATAACCAATATTTTAAGATGTATTTCTTCACCATATTGATATGAGAAAAGTTGCAACTTATAAGTATAGGTTTCGAATATCAAATTAAACTAATTAAGTGTAGGTCCAAAGATTGATCAAAGCTGACTCTCGAAAAGCAAAACATGACAACTAGCTTAGGACAGCGGAAATATTCGAACATTAAATGTCATCAGAACACAACAAAACTAGAAACACATACAAGGGGAAAAAACAAAAGAATAATAATAGTTATAAAGTAACACCAAGCACATATCCTAACTCATGAATGATTTAGAACAAACAACAACAATTACGTCTCAGTTCCAATCAAGTTAGAGTCGACTATATGAATCTCTATTTAGAAAACCCCGCGAATTCACAAAAAAAGTAGTTTAAAAGAAAAGAAAAAGATCAAACCTGGCACTTGGGGGTCTTCTAGGTACTTCAGGTTCAAACTCAACAGGAAGTCCAAGAAATCCATTAAACCTATCAAAAGTGACATGAGCAACATGTCTGACATTACTAGGCCAACTAATCTCCATTGATGAATTAGCAGAACTAGAACTAAAACCAGAACAAGATGAAGAAAGCAGCTCTTCAACACCAACACCACTAATAATATCTATATTGCTCTTACAAGCAACCAAAGATTTCCTAAAACCAGTTAAACAAAGTGTTAACAAAGACAGCTGATCTCCCCCTTCTTCTCTTTCTCTCCTTTTTCTCTCTCTTTTTCTACCAGAAATACTAACTCCTCTTACTTCTACCTCACTATTATCTCCCCCTCTGTATACATCTACAACAGAATACACATTGGGTCCACTAATTACACTATCTTGGTGAGACCCATCATTATCTCTAGCAACTAAAATACTAATGGAGCTTGAAGCTGAAGGTAACTCATGTTGGGGTTGTATAATTTCAGTCATTTTCAAGAAACACAATAAAAAAAAGATTGGATTTTTAATGGTACAACAAATCAAGAAAAGCTCCTACCTTAGAATTTCAGTCATTTTCAAGAAACCCACAAAAAAAAATCCCTTTTTATTTAAAGATTGTTTTTTTTGGGTGGGTTTTAATGGTAGAACAAATCAAGAAAATCCTACCTTATAATATCAATCATTTTCAAGAAACCCACAAAAAAAATCCTTTTTTTATTTAAAGATTGGGTTTTTCTTGGTGGGTTATAATGATAGAACAAATCAAGAAAAGCTTCTACCTTATAATATCAATCATTTTCAAGAAACCCACAAAAAAAATCCTTTTTTTTTAATTTAAAGATTGGATTTTTATATAAAGATTGGATTTTTTTTGGTGGGTTTTAATTGTATAACAAGAAGCAAGAAAAGTTTGGTGAAAATTTACAAGAAGTTGAGTAAAACCCCTCTTTATGATAAGTTTGGTAGATTAGTAGAAATGGGGTTTGAGTAGAGTTGGATTCAAGCAAAGGTTGGTTTTTGGAAGGTGAGATATTAATATCATCATCACTTTCAATACATTCTCATTTTTCTTCTCCCTATTTTATGGAAACACTTCAATTCTTTATATGAAAAAAAAAAAACTCAATAGGGGAGTAGGGAGAATATAGTATAGTTTGAGGAGAAAAAAGAGAGAAAAAACTATACTATAGAAAGAAGGGGATTAGTTTATAATAGAGCTTCTTGTTTTGGAATCAAAATGGGGAATAGAAGAAGACTAGCTTAGTTGGATTTGGCTCCTCCACCATGGCACTTTCTGTATACCATTCGTTTAGTTAAGGTGTGTCTCAGAGATTTTAGTTATAATATAGAGGATAATTGTGTCTTATTCCTAAATGATATGATAATAAATAAAAGTTGTGACGAAGTAACACGTATATCTATATTTTTATTTTAGTAAGAATTTTAATTTGAATTTGGTCGTACAGTCACTTTTGTTAAAAGGTATTTACAATTTTGTTTTGCAGAATAGAATATTAAATAAGAGTCGTAGTAGAGTAGTAAATAATTCTATAATTTTAGTCAAAATTCTGAATTTTATCATGGAGTCACTTTTATTTGAATGTGTTAATACTAATTGATATGATAATTAAAAAAAATTGCGATGGAATAGTAAGTAAATTTTTATTTTTAATTAAAAATCTCAAATACAAGTCTGATTATGAAGTCATTTTTATTAGGAGATGTTTATAAATTTTGTAGGATACTAAATTGATATGATAACAAATAAGAGTCGCAATATAGTGATAAGTTATCCTATATTTTACGTTAAAAATATTAAATTTGAACCTGATAATGGAGTCATTTATTGTTAAAAGATGTTTATACTAATTGATATGATCGTAAATAAAAGTTACGATGAAATCGTAAATAAATTATCATTTAGCAAGAAACCTAAAATATTTGAATTTGGTCATGGAATTATTTTTATTAGAAGATGGTCATATTTTTTATATATATTATGCTAATTGATATGATAGTATATACTAGAAGTTATGATGGAGTAGTAGAAGTCTTAAATTGAACTTTGGTCATGAAACCACTTTTGTTAGAAGGTTTTTATACTAATTGATATGATAGTAATAAGATTTGCGATAAAATAGTAAATAATTTTTTATTTTTAATTTAATACCTTGAATTCAAATTTGGTCATGGAGTCACTTTCATCTATAAAAAAATTATGATATTAATTGATACGATAATAAATAAGAATCACGATAAAATAATAAATGATTCTTTAATTTCTGTCAAAAATCAAAACTTCAATCCATATATGAATCACTTTTTGTTAGAAGATATTTATAAATTTCTA
The DNA here is from genome assembly GCA_022817965.1 of Solanum lycopersicoides. Taxonomy (NCBI): domain Eukaryota; kingdom Viridiplantae; phylum Streptophyta; class Magnoliopsida; order Solanales; family Solanaceae; genus Solanum; species Solanum lycopersicoides. The sequence goes on from CM040626.1 coordinate 3,919,299, forward strand.
CAATCTACCAATTGATATTATAATAGATAAAAAGTCATCATGAAATAGCAAGTAATTTTTTGTTTTTAGTCAACAATTTTGAATCAAATTTAAATTTGATCATAGTGACTCTTTTGTCATAAGGTGTTTATAAAATTTGGATATTAATCAATCTAATAAGAAATAAAAGTTATGTTAAAGTGATAAATAATCTTTTATTTTAATTAAATATATTGCATTCAAATTTATCACAGAATTATTTTTGTTAGAAGATGTTTATAAATTTCTATAAGATACTAATTGATATAATAGTAGCAAAGAGTCTTAAGAAGTAAGCGAGTTTTTATTTCTGATCAAAAATCTCAAAATCAAATTTGGTCATAAAGTCATTTTTGTTGAAAAATATTTTATAAATTTATATAAGATACTAGTTGATAATAATAAATAGGAAAAATGCACAAGTATCCATTTAATCTATGTTCGAAATCTCAGAGACACACTTATACTATACTAAGGTCCTATTACCCCCTAAATTTATTTTATAAATAATTTTTTACACCTTTTCGGCCTACGTGACACTAGCTTGAAAAAAAATATCAACATACGCTGAGCCCACAGGATTGTGCCACGTAGGGCAAAAAGGGGTATTTGTAAAATAAGTTCAGGGAATAATAAGACCTTAATATAGTATAAGTGTGTCTTTGAGATTTCGAATATAGATTAAGTGGGTACTTATATATTTTTCCTAATAAATAAAAATTTTGATGGAATAACAGGTAATTCTTTATTTTAGACAAAAATCTTGAATTTAAATATGATAATAAAGTCGCTTTTGTCATAAAATATATTACTTCCAATGTAAAAGTATTTGCAAATTCAAATTACATTAAACATTCATATTAGTATTAAATATTTGGTGGAAAATAAATTTAAAATATAAGATATATTTTACCATTTTCTAATACTCCCTCTTTCCAAATAATGTATAGGGAATGGAGTATGTGAATTAAAATATTTAATTGATTGTGAACTTAAGTATAGTTTTTCTAAATATTTTAACATAAAATAAAAAATGAAATTTTTTATGAAAGTTACTCTTCAATCCGTCCCAAAATATTTGGTACTCTTAACTTCTTGAGATTTAACTCATAAACTTTAATCATCAATTTATGATATATATTACACTTTAATAATATGAAAAAATTATAATTTAAATTATTGTTTTTTGTAATTTTGTATGTATAAATTTTAATTTTAAAATATGGAGTAAATAAAATATAAATCAATTTAGTTTTAAACATTAAATAAATTGATTCTTTAGGAGCAAAACGTAACAAATCATACTATCAATATGATTTATTTTTGTTTTGAAAATTAGTCAAAATTGACTATCTAAAAGCAAAACGTAACAAATTATATCATTGATACAATTCATTTTAGCTTTAAAGACTATATAAATTGATGGAAACTCTAGAAGCAAAATGTAACAAATCATATTATTAATATATTTCTTCTTTACTTTGAAGATTAGTCAAAATTGTCTCTCTAAAAACAAAGTGTAACAAACCATATTGTCAACATAATTTATCTTAATTTCAAAAATTAATCAAATTAACTATCTAAAAGCAAAACGTAATAAATTATATTAACGACATATATTATTTTAACTTCAAAATTTAGTCAAATCAACTCACTAAAACCAAAACTTGACTAATCACATGACCTAATCAAAGGGACTCAGAGTATAATGATGAAAAATTAATATTCCTAATCCAATAATTATATGACCTAATCATGTATAGATCTTATCTACTCTTTAACACTTAATTTATTTCTTTTGCAGGTCATATTAATATCTTTAGTTGAATTATCAATTGTTTATTTATTATTTTGGTATAAATGAAACCTTTATTTTAATGTACATGACAACTTGTATTGTGTAGGAAGGTACCTGGTTCTGTTAAAAGTAGTTGGATATCCAAAGAAGAACAATATTTTAATGTCCTAACACATGAGGGCCGAATCGAAGTGACAGAATCAAAATTTTTATTTATAAAATTAAAAATATATTAAAAAAATAAAAAAAATATTTATTTTGTATTTGTAAAAATTATACATAAACTTTGAAAAAACATCTCTTACATTTTGTCAATACTCTAATGAAACTCTCACTTATGCATGCTTATCCTTTTTTCTTTTCTTTTATTATTTGATGTATAATTTGTATTCTGATTGATTTGAATTTGTATTGAGATCTTTTGTTTGAAGAAAGTAATTTTTTATTCAAGATGATTAAATTTTAAAATTTCAAATATGAGACATCTGATTAAAAAAGAATATTTATCAATCAGATGTGACCTTTTATTTTGGGAATTTTAAATTGGAGAACGATTTAGCTTACCAAAAAAACATGTAACTTTCAATTGTGTCATCAAGAAAATGTGCAAATTCAAGAATATGACAATTGATCTTAACAAAGTCATATTGTAGTTAAATCAACCAATGTACTTGTATTTTCTTCTTTGTTTTTGAAAAGAATGAGTACAATTTCACTAGTTTAAACTGTTTAATATTCGAAAATCACTGCTTCAATTAATTAAATTTTTATTCATTTACAACTTGTCTAAGGTCTAAGGGGATGAAAAACATTTTTCGATTAGATTTACTTTTATTTTTAGAGATCAAAGTTCAAACTTAATACAATTAAAGATGAAGAAAATTCATTCGTATATATCACACCTCTTGATGGTATGTTCTAATAATTTACATAGTTTGTAATAAATATAAATAGCTTTATAAATTATACTTGTCTTGTATCTATTATTTACCTTTATGGACATAAAAAGAGAGATTTGAAAGATAGTTAAAATGTGATAGATCTTTTGAGAAGAAATTGGACCTTATTACTTCTCTTGTTTTGTAAAACTATATGTTCGTAGCCGCTATTTTTTTAATGGACACAAAGTAAATTTCACTATAGTATAAAAACCTATAGACCTAACGGAAATCATATCGTACTTAATATGTCTCATACGATGAGTTTCATCGAGAAAATATGTAGTTCTGGTGCTTTATTTACTACTATAAGTTACTCTTTCTATAAGTTACTCTTTCTGTTTACTTTTATTTATTATGTTACACTTTTCGAAAGTCAATTTGACTATTTTTTAAAGTTAAATTAGATTAAGTTAATTCAATATTTTAAAAAAATAGATATAAAAAACTATACGAAAAATACTATAAATTGCAATTTTTGTATATCAATATGATGAAAATATATATCGTAAAATATTGGTCAAAATTCTTATAGTTTGACTCTAAAAAAATAAAACAAAACAATTACTTGTGAACGGAGGGAGTATTAATTATCATTAAAAAAATTGGAGGATTTCCTATAAATAGGAATAAAGGAACTATAACAAAATAAGTAGGAAGTGTCGATAATACCCCTCACCATTCATATGAAATGACTTAATTGTCCCCATTCAGCCCCAAAATAATTTTCCTTTATTTATTTCTTACTTATAACTATACTCCCGTCCACTTTAAATTATCATAGTTTTCTTTTTTAGAGTCAAACGATAAGAACTTTGACTAACATTTTACTATGTATTTTTTTTGCATTATATTGATATGCAAAAAATTAAAACTTATAGTATTTTTCATATAATTTTTGGATACCTAAATTTTTTGTCTAAATATCAAATTAATGTAATCTAATTTAACATTGAAAAAAAGGATTTGAAAAATACTTCAACTTTGGCCAAAATTGTTGTACGATACCAAACTTTATAAAGGACCTTTTACCCCCTTACACTTTTTAAAAGTGTATTTTAAATAGGGGTGTGCGAAAATCGAACCGACCGATAATCCGAATCCAAAAAAATGTTATTGGGTTGTTGTTATTGGGTTATTGAATTTTTAATGGGTTTATAAAAAAAAGTTATTGGGTTATTGATTCAGTATCGGGTTTTACTATTGGTTTATTGAAACCGATAACCAAATAAGATGGTAATAATTTACTATTTTACCCTCCCTAATGATTAAATATTAATAATTTAATATATAACTAGACAATATAACTATATCAAATTATTAATATTCTATCTACTTCACACTAGACCGCTTTACTAGTTTTTATTGTTTACTAAAAACCTAAAAACTAATGTAAGGGTTCGCAATTGTAGCTTTTGATTTTAGTTTTAGTTTTAGTTTTAGTCTTGTTGGACTATTTGATTTTATTTAGTTTGTAATTGTAGGTTGTAGCATTTGCAAGTTTGTAAACGTCCGTAATTTGATTAACATACAAAATCTCATACTGTGTTTTGACGGTGACATGTATTTATAACTTTCATACTTAGATAAGTAAAAAGTCATATAATATTTTACGGATATTTTCTTATTGGGTAAACCAAAAACCGAACCGATAACTATCATAAATCGATAAACCGAATCGATAATACATAAAATTAAATCAAAACGAACCGACCGATGCACACCCTAATTTTAAAGGTATATATGTGCCAACGTGGACACATTACTATTTAAAATGATACAATATTTATGATGTCCATGTGAACACATATATATCTTTAAAATACACTATTAAATAGTGCAGGTGGTAAAAAGTTCTCCATTAAATTCAATATCATAACAATAATTTTGATCAAAATTTAAATATATTTCAGACATTTTTCTCTAATTAAAAATGGACGAAAATTTTTTTTAATAAATTTTAAAAGTACTAAAAAGGAACCACTTTTTTTAACTCACAAACACAAAAAATTAGGTGACTGTCTAATTATGTCTATAAAAAGCTTTGCACTCGTGGTAGACATAATTAATGGCCTTAATTCGTGGTTTAATTAGGTGAATTTGTCTAATTATATCTTCAATCATTGATTACATCAAAATGCATCTTTTGCTACCTCAAATTTAAAGAACAGTGAAAATAATTTAATTTTTCATTTCATAAACTTCAATTAATGTAATTTATGGTCAAAATATGGTCTAACTTTATTATATTTAGTGGCAATAGTAAATTTGAATATTTATAACTAACATTTTATATAAATGTCTCTAAAGATTTTAGCGACTCTAAATACAAATTGCAATGACATCAACTCGATTATTTTTAAATAAGTATTATTGATAAATGTAACTAATGATATTTTTTTTTTTTTTCATTGGTACCTGATACTCGTATTAAGCGACTAAACTAAATTTGCGCTATAAGACTTACTTAAGAAAATTGATAATTTTTAACTTGATTGTTTTTTTTTATATTCAAAACTTTGAACCCGAAACCTTTCAAATCGAATTTGTTAACTTAGCAAATTTTTAAAATTAATTTATTAAAAAAAACAAAAAACTTATAGGCTCTATGTATATACTAAATTCAAAGAGACAAAGACAGAGAAAAACATGGAAAAAGATACATAAAAAGATGATACAACGGAAGAAAACCTTTTTTTTTTTTTTGGTTTTAGAAATAAAACAATAATTTGCACTTTTTATGTTTACAATATTCATTATTCAAATTCATCATATTGGTGGACCCTAAAAAAAAAGTGATTCTTTTATTTTATTTGACGTGTTATTATTTTTTACTATTAAAAAAAAAGGTTCATAACGTACATTGAGAATTTCTGAAATCTCGTAGAAGTTGATGTAGAACAATAATGTGATTATGTAAACTCAATACTTTTAGGTATGATTTCACAAAAATTACAACAAATTGTAGATATGAGTTTATAATTTAAAAAATAGAACGAATTTTATACTCAAAATTTAGAAATTGAATCCATAAAGGTTAAATTCTATATCTATCTTAAGGTTACGGATTCAAATTTCATCAAAAGTAAAAAAAATATTAATCTATTTCTTTCTATTTTTGTGCAAATTTTTAACATTCAAGTCACTCGATACCTGTGCTGATAGACACAAACGAATCTAAACACTACGATTATTAAAAAAAACAAAATGTATTATTTCCAAAAGGGTTATTAACGGTCATTTTGGCCCAATGACCAATTGTATAAATTTTCTTTTGGACCAAAAGAACCTCTTTATTATCCAACAAAATATTGCCTTTTAATTCTTTTAATCCACTTTTTATTTTATTTTTGCAACGGGCCGTAAACTGTAAAGTTATATAATATTAGGGTCATTTTTGTCATTTTTGTTTCTTTTTAGACTACTACTTTTTTTTTTTTTATCATACACAATATATTATCTATAAATTAAAATTATATTTTAAACATTATGTTCAGTCAAACAGAATCATATATAACAGAAACACAAATGAACTAATTACTACGATTTATCTTTTATTTTAAATATGATTAATTTTCAATTAAAAGTTAACCTATGTTATGACTTATGACTCATGGTGATAATCCAAGAAATTACCCCTAATACTCTATTGGAGTCGAAACTATAATTATAAAAATAGAACTTTACATTATATGAC